>JAASFT010000262.1:0-26085 GCA_023333885.1 Globisporangium parvum
GCATCAAATGAATACACACTGCCGCTTGTTCGTTGTATCGTCATTCGACTCTCTCTCAAGCATACTTGACGCAAGTGAATGAAGTTCGCTTCGATCTTGAAGCGCTCGGGTTCTAATTCGCTCTGTTTTACTCTAATCCAAGGGGTTTTATACTATTTCCTTTTGCACACACTCAAAACTGAGCATTGCCATCAAGCTCATGAGCATGAGCTCGAGCTTGAGCTTGAGCTCGAGTGAGGGCATGGAGGACGCGCTTGCGGAAGCCGCTGACGGCTTCTTCCTCGCAGCCGAGCACGGGCGCTCGGACGTGCTCAAGGCGCTCGCAGACCACGCGCAGGGAAAGCTCGAGCTCCGGCGCATTGTCGACCCTGCGACTGGCCGCACGCCGCTCCACGTCGCAGTCGCAAATGGCAAGACCGACGCTGTGCGCGTGCTGCTCGCAGCCGGTTTTCCCCCTGACCACGAGAGCCTCCCCACTGGCGCTACGGCTGCAACTAGCAGCCGCAACGCTAGCACGAGCAGCGCAAGCGCGTCGACAGCCAAGCGCACGGCGTACGTGCTCGCACAGCAGCTCCGCGCGAGTGACCTCGTGTTTGTGTTCCACCAGTTTGCGATCCAGCAGATCGCGACGAACAACGTCGACGGCGTTGAGCAGATGCTCCGCGCTGGCGTCGGTGCGGACACGACCGACGGCACAGCGCGGAACACGTTTGTGCACTGGGCAGTGACGTGCTCTGCGAGCGACGTGCTCGCGTGCTTGCTCGAGCGCGACGACGTGCAGCAGACGCGCGTGATGGACCGCGTGAACGCAGAAGGCGCGACGCCGCTGCACTTGGCGTGCCGAGCGAACAACGTCGAGTGCACGCGCCTGCTGCTGCGCTTCGGTGCGAACCGCTCCGTGAAGGGCGAGCGCGGCGCGTTCCTGAACAAGACTGCGCTCGAGCTCGCGACGGCACCCGCTGTCACGGCGCTCTTCACGGACGAGGTAGTCGCTGTACCATTGCTCGGTCGCAGCAGCTGTAGTCGTCCGACCGAGCGCGTACCGAGTCCTAGTGACGCGTCTGTCGATCGCGTGGCGCGCGAGCCTGCCGCGACTGTCGCAGGAGACTCGCCCTCGACCACAGCAGTTGCGACGCGCCGTCCGTCGCACTCGGAGCGAGACGCATCGAGTGCGCGGCTGCTGCTGCAGCTCGAAGAGAAAGACGTCTTGATCGCGCAGCTGCGCAAGACGATCGAGTCGCTCGTGGTCGAAGCGCAGGAGATCCGGAAGCTCGGCGACGAGCGCGTTGTGCTCGACTACGTGCGCAAGCTGCGCGAGGTGCGTCTCTGTCTGCCGACTGCGACGATCGAGTGCTGCGGTCTGTGCGGTGGATAGAGAGAGCGAGGTGGTGGACTCACGAGGCACTGCTCACGTGTGGTGCACATCCACTCGTGATGCCGTAGGAGAACGCTGTGCTCCAGCGCGACGTGGACGACGCACATGAGCACATTCGGATACAGCAGGAGCAGCTCGCCGAGCTCAAGACCGCGATGCGCAAGATGGCGCACTCCAGTGCTCCGGGCGACGGACGTGCGAGCGACGCGCTGCTCGAGAAGGACAGCGAGAGCGATGCTACAAGAGATCCGCGACAGCGACCGCAGCACTCGAGTCCGCTGCGTCTCGGGGCCTCGGAGACGCGCGAGAGTGCTCCACTGAGCGCTACGAACCCGGGCGACGCAGCGTGGGGTAGTGTCTTGGGCGGACTCTGGCCATTTGGTGCGAGTGCCGACGGACAGGACGGCGACGGCGAAGTGATCATGACAGTGTAGTCAGAGCTAGTGCTCTGTGCGCGTGCGAGTGGCAGTGAGGACGACGACAGTGAGGAGGCAGCAGTGGCGTTAGGTCTGCGACGTGAGCTCCCAACCGCTGCGAGTGCCGCAATGCCTCGCACTCTCTCTCTCTCTGCGTACGCCAGTGTGGTGGGCGATCAACTTGCAGGCGACGCTGCGGCCGATGCGATCGACATTCTCACTGCAGCGCCACCTGCGACTTGCTGCTGCTGTTTGCACACTCGTGAGCAGCGTCGCGCGCTTCGCTGGGGCGTTGTACAGCGCGCAGTTGTTTGCGCACGGGCGCTCGTAGAACGGCGACGACGCCATGTTGCGCGCGCAGGAGCAGAGCGCTGGCGTTGCGAGCTCGTGCTCCAGTGCGCTGAGGAAGCGAGCACGCGTCGTTGCGGTCGGCGTCAGCGCCGGCGTCTTGAGCGGCGAGCTCTTGGTCCTGTTCGCGCAGAACACGTGCGTGAGTTCGCGAGCGCGCGCTGGGCGTGTCGACGCCTCTGGGCGGTCTCAGATGACCTCGCGCACCTCCACGGAGTCGAAGACGACGCCGCTTGCTTGTGGAGCCGCACTTCACATCCAGTCGTGATGTCGATGCTGCCAGGTTGACGACACCAGCAGCCGCCGACACAGCAACGAGCGTGAGTCTCGCGGCGCCACGACTCGCTGGAGCACTCGTAGCAACAGAGTCGCTATCACGTACACTTTCACGCCAGCGCTACTCGCCTGGCGTCTCGCCTCGACTTGTTCAGCGCTTGCGGTCCGTGCCCTCTGTTGCTTTGCTGCGGGTGCTATCGACGGTGCAGTGCGAGGTCTGTGCGCTTGGCGAGCGGTCTTGACGGCTACGTTTGCACGCCCTGGTGCTGGTGGTGGCTGGCGCGCACCACTTGCATGGAGTCGCTGCGCATCGGCGCGCTCGCGCTCCATGTACTGCCTTCGCACAGTGGCGTACAGTGCAACGCGCTGGGAGGCAGAGCACGGAGTCGCACCAAGTGTAAGCCACGGTCATTCGGCTCTTCAGCGCACGGACAAAGCAGGAGCGCACCTGCTTGGGCAGCAGTGCGTGCGCTGCGTTGCGCGGCTCGCTTGCGTCATCCTCGCTCTCGATGTCCCAAGAGCCGTCGACTCTCGCGGCTCGAGCAGTCGGTGCACTCACGTCCTTGTCGAGCTTGCGAGGCTCGGACGCAAGACTCACTGACGCGAGCATGAGCTCGCGCGTCTGTGCGTCAATGCGCAGGACCTGGACAAAGCGCGGGTGCGTGAGCCTTCCGTTCATACTCTCAAGTACACCACAGGTAGGCGCGTTGCGACGCTTGCAGATGGCGGCCTTGTGTGAGAGCGTACCTTCTCGACCTGCACAGCGAACGCGCAGTCCTACATCACCATCCAAGACCATCGAGAGTCGTCACAAACGTCCGTGAGACGGTCTGGAGGTGCATCTGCCCATGATGCCACGCAACTAGACCTTGAGCTGCGCTGTCTTGAGTCGAGCAAGCGCGTCGATGCCGCTCGCACGCGCAGTGGTCGTAACGCGGCGCGGCTCTTTCGCTTGTGTCGCCTCCAGCACGGCGGTGAACTTGGCCTCCTGCGAAAGCGCACACATCAGACGAACAGTGCGGTGAGAAGAGGTGTCTTGGTGTGCGAGTGTCCAGCTTTTGACAGCGTGCATCGCACGAGACGAACCAAGAGCTTGTCTTGCTGCTGCGCTTCGATGCGGCGCTGCTGCTGCTGTTCGCTGATGCGCAGACAGATCTGGTCGTGGAAGCGCTTGAGCTGCTGCTGCTTCGTGCGCAGCCGTCGCTCGCTCTCCGTGCGCTTGGCGCTCGTCACTCTCTGTTGTCAGCAGAGGAATCGCAGCAACCGTGGTCAGTGCATCACAGGAACCTGCCACATGTGAGCGCTTGCTCCTAGCGCGCTACCTCAACGTCCACCACTTCGTCTTCGGATCCGTCATCGACCAAGTGTGAGATGCTGTACATGTATACACTCAACCACAGAGTGAGACGACTCGCTGGTCGCTCGATCAAGCAGCCAGCGAGCGAGAGCATCGTACGCAAGCAACGGGGCGAGGGGCTCGGCTTGCTGCGTCGCGGTGCGCTCGTCGCGCACGTAGATCGAACTCGTGTCGCCGGCTGCGAGTCCGTGAGTTGCTGAAAGATGTGAGCACGCAGAGCAGGACACAAGGAGCTCGCCGTTGCGGTGCGTACCATGCGGTGCATCGCTACTGACGCACTTCATCATCTCGGGACGACAGTGTGCGAGTGCGTGTTGAAAGCTCTGTGGTCGACGCGTCGTCTCGACGTGTCCAGCTCGAAGAGACGCGGCAGTCGCTCCAGCTCGACTACTTAGCAAGAGTTCACGAGCGATGCCTCTCACGCAGCTCTACCACACGCGCGACCCGATCGAGAACCTCCGCGTGCACGTGACACTGCGCAAGGTGCGGTTCCCGCGATGTGCCTTCCTACTCACCACTCGAGAGCGTACTCACTGTTGCTGCTGCGGTCGCCAGATCGCGAGTGCTGCAAGCGAAGACGCAGGAGCAAGCAGCGCTGGCACGACGTGGGACTACAGCTTCCAGTGGCAAGAGAAGAAGCTCAAGAAGCCCGCAGCCGCAGTGCGCAAGTCCAAGACGGTGCGTGCGGCAGTGCTCCACTCTCTCTCTCTCTCTTGCGCTGTCGCTGCCATCAACAGGATGCCTCACTCGGTGATGCCATCCTGCGCATCTGCCATCTCTTCTCGCATGTGATGTTCGCTAGGCGCGTGCTTCTGATGTCGCTGAAGACATCGAGACAGAGTCGTCACCTCCAGAGTCACCTCGCTCGTCTGTGCTCTGCTCGTACATTGATGCCGACAACTACGTCTCGACCGAGGTGCGCTCCGTTCGTGTCTCGTGCGATCGTCCATGCCACCTCACTCACGCGAGCACTGGTTGCTTGCTCAGCGCAGGAGCTCGCACGCTCTGTGACGACGACGCTGTCTGGCAATGCATCAACGCATCTTGCCAGTGCCCAACATCGCCGCTTGCCGCACGAACACGGACTTGCTGCAGCAGTGCCGTCGCTGCAGAAGCACAACACGGAGCGTGCGTGGCTCCGACGTCATCGCGAAGAGTCGGTCCAGTGCATGCACCTCGTTGCGGCGTTTGATGGCTCGGACGGCGGCGACGAGCGAGTGCTCTGCGCCATGCGCTATGACGTCGACACTGGTCTCTTGAGCGTCACGCCAGGGTTCTCCGTCCCGATCGACGTCGACAACGAGGACGCTGAGACGATCGCGCGCAAAGGCGGCCCAAAGCTCTCGACGTACCGTCTCGCGGTCGCCGGCGCGCTCTACGAGTACACATTGGACAACGTGAACGATCTTGTGCCACTCGCGGCGCCGCGTGACCGGCAGCTACTGCGTGAGCTCGAGCTCCAGGACGAGAAGCGCGACGAAGCTCGCGTCGCCGCACTGCGCGCTCGAGAAGGCACCGGTGCGTTTGCGCAGACCCAGCAGCTCTGCTGTGACGAGATGCGACTCTACGGCGTCGTGAAGCGAAGGCTCGTGCTTGTTGAGGTCGTGTCAGCGCACGATTTGCACGCGGCTGAGCCAGTGGTGGTTGAGCTGCGTCTGCGACTGCCACGGCGACAGCACTACGAGCAGTTCTACTGGCGCCTCCGAGCGCCAGCGAGCAAGATAGCGTCTTCTACTAAGGCACAGCTGACGGGTGAGCAAGTCATCCGGACGCGACTGTCACGTGTGCGGCAGTCCGCGAGTGGCGCCACAGTCGCAGTGTTCAACCTGCACACTCAGATTGACTTGGAGCTGTGCAGCAGCGCAAAGGCGCCAGCTAGCAGCCGAGACAACGAGCCGCAACATGAGCACGACAGCGACGATGAGCTCCCAGGCGTGACGACATCGCCTGTGCTCTCGCTCAACGTCTTTTCGCAAGATTCGTGGAGTCGAAAGCGCACCGAGGGCTGCTGCGAACTCGCCATTCCTGCCACTGCTGGCCACGCTGACTGCTCAGTGCCGATCATGAAGCCTGTGCTGAGCGTGCGTGAACAGCTCGAAGAGCTCTTCCTCGGCGCGGACGAGGGCGATGAGCGTGCTCACCAGCTTCGCACCGACGCCACGACGCTTCACCATGTCAACAGTCGCCTCGGTGTCCACGTCCAGTCCACCGCCGCGTCCGTCCGCGTGCGCTTCAACGTCGCCGACCAGACGGCAGCGACCACGCAGCCGTCGTCGCAGAGCAGCAGCGCAAAGCACGCGTACGCCCCTGCGCAAGTTCGTCCACTCGCGTTGCCAGAGCTGCGGGTCGTGAAGCGCAGCGTGAACGAGATCCTGCAGTCCGTGCGTCTTGAGAAGCGACTGGCGCAGACACCACCGCAAAGTGGCGCCGAGTCTCACGGCGGAGCAACGGGACTCAGCGCTGCGTCTGCTGTCGAGTCTGTGCTCGCGCGCCTCAACGCTGCAAAGGCAGCAGCAGCAGCAGCACCGCCACCGTTGACTGGAAGCATCTAGCGCTGTCAATCGGCGCATGCGCACTTCGTTCGTCGTTGATTGATGGCGAATGCGAGAGTCACTAGCCTGGACGTACCCACTCGTAGCTAGTCGTCGTCACTGTCGAGGTCGTCGAGCGGATTGCCCGACCGCTTCTTCATGACGCGGAAGAACTCGTCTTCGTTGATGAAGCCGTCGCCGTCGCGATCGGCTTCGTCGATCATCTCTTGCATCTCTTCGTCCGTGAGCGTCTCCCCGAGCTCGGCGCACACGCGCTTGAGGTTCCGGAACGAGATCTTGCCAGTGTTGTCGTCGTCAAAGAGCTTGAAGATCTTCAGGATCTCTTCGCGCGGGTCGCGAGCGTTCTGGCATCGCAGCAGTAGGCACCGTGTGACATGAGCAGTCGCGCGTATGCACAGAGACGACCAGAGGACGAGGAGCGAGGCTTGACAGTCGCACCATCTTGCCGGTCATCATCTCAATGAACTCGTCCTGGTTGATCGTCCCAGACTCGTCCTTGTCAATGTCTGCGATCATCTGGCGGATCTCAGCTTTCTTGATCTGGAACCCGAGCGCGCGCATCGCGGCTTTGAGCTCGCGCACGTCGATCGCACCGCTGCCGTCGGTGTCAAAGAGACGGAACGCCTCTTTGATCTCCTCGAGGTCTTCTTCGTCCAGTGCCTTGGGGCGTAGCCGCATCCCGCACACACACACACAGAATGACACCACGTCGTGAATGCGCTGCACCAGCACGCCGAGGCTTTGGCATGCAACGGAGCACGCCGTACCTTTTTGATCTGCCGAGGCTTGCGTCGCAGCGCTGCTCGAGAGCGCGCAAACGCAGACGCTGAGATGTTTGACTGCGCGCACACATGCGCAAGCAGACAGCGCGTCAGTGGCAAGAGCGCAGATGCGCCACCGCAGCAGCGTCCCGCGCACCATGGTCAAGTATCGCTCGATCGCACGCGCCGGGAGCTCAAACGTGCACTGCTGCTGCGGTCGTCGTGTTTGTGTGCTCGCGACTTTTCGCGGTCGGTTGCGGGCGTATAGATCTTGCGCTCAACCCACGCTTGAAGTGCACTTACAGAGGGTTTTGCAGCAGAAGTGAACAGGTTCGTTCGACTTGCGTTTCGTATGTATCCGCCAGCTCTGTCGCAGAAACGAATGATCGGAGCTGAAGATCGGCGACGACCACAAGACATCGACGAGCGCCATCGACGAGCGCCATCGACGAGCTCGCGCTTCTCGCACTCGACAACAGCAGCAGCAGCAGCAGCGACTGCCCTATCGACATGGCGGCGCGACTCGGAGCGCAACTGCGCGCGCTCAGCACGCAGTCGTACGACAAGAGCAAGCACCGGCTGCTCGTGATCGGCGGCAACGGCTTCGTGGGGAGCAACATCTTGCAGCGCGCCGTGCAAAAAGGCATCGAAGTGCGCAGTCTCAACCAGTCGGGCAAGCCGCAGTGGCAAGACGTGCCGTGGATCGACCAGGTCGAGTGGCACCGAGGCGACTTGTTCAACGCTGACGACCTCGCAAAGGCCGTCGATGGCGTCACTGGCGTCAGTACGTCCTCGTCCGCATGGCTCGTTCCTGTTGCTGTTGCTGCGACTGCTTGCTCGGTCACTTGCGGTTGCACGAGCGATGCGCTCAGCCATTGTTGCTGTTCTCTGTCTCTATCGACTCGGTGCAGTCTCGACCGTCGGTGCGTTCGGGAGCAACGAGCACATGGAGAAGATGTGCGGCGAGTCGACGATCATCGCAGCGCGCGCCGCACAGAAAGCAGGTGCGGGGTTCGCCACTCGCTCTCGAGCAGACAGCAGCTGAGCTTCAGCGCTCATCACTCGCTCGCTCTCTCTCTGACTCGCACTGTTACCTTCATGCGCAGGTGTCGAGCGCTTCGTGTTCATCTCGAACTCGCGCGTCGGCTCGTACGTCCCGACGTGGGCGCCGCTCTACGGCTACTACCACGGCAAAGAGGAGGCAGAGGCAGCTGTGGCCGCACGGTGCGCCACGCGATCGCTTCGACGCCACTGTTCGTCTCGACACACACGGCGGACTGACAGAGCTCGCTCTATTGCGCTCGCTGTAGGTTCCCAACGACTGGCGTGTCGCTCCGCCCTGGCTTCATCTATGGACTCCGTCGCACGCAGTCGTACAGCGTGCCGCTCCAGCTCGCAGGCGCGCCGATGACGCTCCTCTCGCGGCATCTCGGTGCTGTGAGCAAAGCCGTCGCGTACATCCCGTTCTTTGGCGACGAGATGCGCGCAGCGATCCCCGTCGGCGCCGTCGCAAAGGCCGCGGTGCTGAGTGCGATCGGTCCCGTGCACGGCCAGACGCTCGACACGACCAACATGCTCGCGCTCGCAGACTCGTTCCACAACACGCTCTAGCGTAGCTCCTGCCCATCCACCAGGCAGTCAGGCAGACAGAGTCCGGTAGTGCTCACGATGAATGCACTGGTCACGAGCAGAGCCACGCGCTGTCGTGGCCGTCGAGTGTGCAGGTGCAGACGTGGTCTATTGCGATTGGCGGGCGTCTACCGCTTCGCCATGGCTTGCGCAGTGTACTTCATGCCCACGAGTCCGATCTTCTTCTTGCGCTCGTCCGCGTCGAGCTTGCGCTGCTCGAGCTCGTTCGCGCGGTCTTTCCAGTACTTCTATCGCGTCCACGCGCACAGCAGTGAGCGGCATGGCGCAGCGGACCAGACAGCAGCCAGACGCTGCGCACCTCTTTCTGCTTCTCCTCTTGCTTTGCGAGCTCGTGCTGCAGCGCCTTTGCGTCGGCTGCACTCGTCTCAGACGTGGTGCGAAAGCAGAGCTCCTCGAGCGTCTGGACCCAGAGATCCCGCACAGCTGATGACTCGGCCGTGAGCTCCAGGAGTTTGCTGCCGTTCGAGCCGAGGATCGAGAGCTCAAGCAGCCCTGAGGCACATGCAGCACACAGTGTGACATCGACACAGACAGACCCGAGCGATGAACTGCAGACAAGGCTAGGCGACGCACCGTGTGGACAGACTTTCCCAATGCGGTGGATCGGGATCTCTTCGGCTCTGCTTGAGCCTGTTGTGGGGCGCCACAGTAGCCTAAAGCACGTGCATGGAGACTCGTGAGCGCTTGTCGCGCTTGCCGACAGGCCAATGGAGTGACCGATCGATCGAGGGAGTCGCACCGGGTCGCTGTCGGGTTGAGCTGGAGGTAGATGTGTTCGGTCTTGCTCAAGACGCCCAAGTACGTCGTCTTCTTCTTGAACTCGCAGCCTTCTTTCAGCAGCTCCTGCCGCTGCAGCAGCTCGTAGTTGCCTCCGCCGCAGCACGCGTTCCCCATCGCCGCCTTGCGATGTCTGTCGACTAGCTGCCGTGATGGCAACCTTCGCAACGTACTTGCCGCTCAAAATAGAGCACTGTCACACAATCGTAATAAAATGATTTGTAGAGGCCATTTCTGAAAGCTCCATCGAATCGGCTTCAACATCACCATCAGAATTTGGAACGGACGAGCTGACGGGAAGGCGAGCGCCGCAGCACCAGCGACGACTTGGACGTGCGCACGTGCGCTGTCTCTCTCTCTCGCTCGGTGTGTCCCGTGCGCAGACACATCTGCGCGCTCAGCGTGGCGATGAAGAAGCGCCGTGGCAAGACGCACGCACTGCGCGTGAACACGCAGACACATCCCTTGCCAGCCGAAGCACGCGAGCAGCCCGCCACTGCGAAACGCCCAGGTCCCATGCATCCACCGCGACCTAGCGATGCGCTCAAGCGCACGTCGAGCTCGGCATCGAACACAGCAAAGGCAGCAACGTGCAGTGCACCGCCAAGAGCCCGAACGACTGTGCTCATTGTCGTGAACGTCTTGCCGCTCGTGTTTGAGCGCAACGCGACAGACGATGCGTGGCGTGTCGAGTGGAGCTCAAGCGCAACGAGCATGTTCTACCGCACGCTCGTGAGCGACGGCGGCAAGTACACGCCGCTCTTCATCGGGTGCCCCGAAGTCTTCATTGCCAAGAGCGAAGAGGACGCTGTCGAGAAGCAGCTCCGCGCCTTCGCGTGTGCCCCAGTGTTCCTCGACCCAACGGTTGCGCATCGGTACTTCCAGGGCTTCTGCAAAGGCGTGCTCTGGCCCGTGCTCCACAACGTCGTCGACGTGTACAACTCGGCCAAGCTCACGCTCGACGACTACGAACAGGACAGTGCGTGGCCGCCTGTGCCGCCTGCACCTGGCGATGCGTTCGGTCGCACGAACTGCTGGCGCGACCCGGCATCGTGGAACCCAGCGGCGCAGGACAAGTGCTGGTCCGACTACTGCAGCGTCAACCGGTGCGTCCATCGTCCTCGTTCGACACGCTGTCGCTAGCTCTGCCACGGACTCTGCTAACCCGCCTGCGTGCCCTAGGACGTTTGCCAAGCGCATTGTGGAGAGCTACCACGACGGCGACCTCATCTGGATCCACGACTTCCACTTCCTCATGCTCCCGACGTACTTGCTCCGCAAAGTCCGCACGGCGCTCGTGGCGCTGTACCTCCACGTGCCGTTCCCATCGAGCGAGATCTTCCGGTGCCTCGCCGTTCGGACCGAGATCCTCCGCGCCATGCTCTGCGCCGACCACATCGGCTTCCTCCTCTACGAGCACGCGCGCCACTTCCTCACGAGCTGCAAGCGCCTCCTCGGTCTCAACTACGCCACGAGTCCAAACGGCATGCTCGTGATCGAGTACAACGGCCGCAAAGTGAACGTCTCGTGCTCGCACATTGAACCCGATGCGCGCCACTTGCACGCGATCGTCGACCACGTCGATCGCAGCAACAGCGACGCTGGCGCCAGTCGCAGTAGCAGTCAGGCGCTCAAGCAAGCGATCGAGCAGTGCATCTACGACAGCGCCAAGCGCCGCAAAGTCGTGATTGCATCCGTCGATCGGCTCGAAGGGCTCGCTGCGCTGCCACTCAAGCTCCGTGCGTTCGATCGGTTCTTAGCGACGCACCCGGAGAAGCGCGCGTCTGTGGTGCTCGTGCAGATCGGGCTCGCAATGGACTCGCGACCGGACGACTACCACCAAACGCGCGACTACGTGCTCAAGTTCGTCGCTGAGATCAACCGGCGCTGGGCGCCGCCAGGCGAGTGCGTCGTGTTCTTTGAAGAGAAGGTCAAGACGACGTGCATGGAGCGCATTGAGCTCTGGCGGCTCAGTGACGTGTTCCTAGACACGTGCGTGCGCTCGGGGCTGTCGCTCCTGCCGTTCGAGTACGTCGTGACGCAGCAGCGCAGCCACGAGCACAGGCTCGATCCATCCGAGTCCCACCACCATCGCCACGCTGGCGTCATGGTCGTGTCCGAGTTCACGTCCTACAGCCGCATCCTCAACGGCTGCTTGCTCGTGAACCCGTGGAAGACCGACGACATTGTGAACGCCCTCGTTCGAGCGTGTGAGATGCAGTACGACGAGAAGCACCAGCGGTTCGCGATCAACTACAAAGTCCTCGAGCGCCGGAGTCTCGAGACGACCAAGTGGTCCGAGCGCTTGCTCGCAGACGTCCAAGCTGCTGTCTCGACCCAGCAACCAGTCGACGCGAGTGCTGCGACGACGATCGACGTCGGCTTTGGCTTTGACTACCGCGTGATGCAGTTCACGTCCGGCTTTGTCCACTTGGACGTCGACACGGTCGTGCGAGCGTGTACAAAGAGCGCGCGGCGGCTCTTTGTGTTTGACTATGGCGGTACGCTCAGCTGGACCACGAGTCTCTTGGACAGCGTCGACGACGAGAACAGTGCGCTGAGGTCGTACGATGCGCGCCGACGCTCGGGTTCCGTCGACAGCTTTGACGTCCGGGACGACTGCAGGGCGTTTGGCCACGACGTGATCCGGTACATCGACGGACAGGTGCGCACGCCGCTGTCGGACGAAGCGCGCGCGAACCTCCAGACTATCTGCCGCGACCCGCACAACGTTGTCTTTGTCGTCAGCACCGGGCGGCGCGCCGAACTGGACGCTGCGTTTGCGAGCATTGCGCACGTCAACTTGGTCGCGGACAACGGCTTCTACCTCAAGAAGGCCGGGCAAGCGCACTGGGAGTGTCTCGTGACCAAGAGCGACGCCGCAGATGACACGTCGCTCGACTGGAAAGACGAAGTGAAGCGCGTGATGCAGGCGTTCGCGGCGCGCACGAACGGCGCGTACTTGATCGTGACGGACGCGTCCGTGATCTACGACTACCGCAGATGCGACCCAGAGTACGGCGAGATCCAGTCGCAAGAGCTCATTGAGCAGCTCCGGTCCGTGCTCAAGCGCGGCGATGCGACAGTCGAGCGCGGCAGAGGCTTTGTTGAAGCGCGGCAGGTTGGCGTGAGCAAAGCCACCGTCTTGACACTGGTCCTCGCCTACATGAAAGAGCGCGTGGGCGTGCCGGACTTTGCGTTCTTTGCCGGCGACGACGCGTCCGACGAGCTCGCATTCAAAGGTACTGGAGCTGCTGCTGCTGCGTCGCTTGGGTCGTGCGCCTGTGCCGCAAGAGCTCTCACCCACTTGTGCTCCGTTGCCGATGCGTTTGACCAGCGCTGCTGGCGTTTGCTGCGCGGGAGCCCGTGCTCGAGCACGTGTTCACGTGCACAGTCGGGATGAAGCCCAGCTGCGCCAAGTACTACGTGGTGCGTACGAGCGTGGACGTGCACAGGCGTCCAACGCGTGCCTCAGTTGACTGACGACCCACGGCTTCTGGCTCCCACCTTCTGCACGAGCAGGACAGTGTCTCGGACATCTTGGGAACGATCCACGCCATGGCTGTCCGGGTACGCGCGATGCACTCTGCGCACTTGATTAGCTGCTGGAGAGGATGCCAGCCTGCCTGACGAGACGATCGTACATGGTGCGCCGGCCAGCTGCGCTTGGAGAGCAGTCGCGTCGGTCTCTTCAGCGCTCCGAGCTACTTTGACGCGTTCGTCGCGCAAGGTCCGCTCGTGAGTCCGCGCTTCCTCCGCTCGCTCTCGATCGAGTCGGACGCGACCGAGCTGTCAGACGTGATGCTGCTCGCAGGCGGTCTAGCAAGTGAGTCGACGGGTGCAGCTACGCCGCTGTCGCCAGCACCGGCGCAAGCACTGCCGCCAGTCGAGAAGTCATGGTCGAGCGAGCTCGCGTCGGTGCTCGAGCCGTACGTCTCGACAGAGTGGCTCACGCTCGGTGCAGCAGCAGCACTCGGCTGCGCTGTCGGCGTCGCAGTCGGCAGCGCGTTCGCGCCATCGCGATTGCGCCGCTTCCAGCACCCGTAAGGAGCTCAGGCGCACACACGCACACATCTGTATCCACCTGAGCCCACAGCGCCACTCTGCGCTGCAGTGCGTACGCTCAAGAGTGCGCGGACACGCGAGGACGGAACGCAATGGCTTCTTTGTTCAGAATCCATGCAGAGCACGCGTCTTGCGGGCGTGGCTGAGAGCACAAGAGAGAGAGAGAGAGAGCGAGAGAGGACGGGGAGACTGGATTGAGGCGCTGGAGCCTCTGGCGCTGGTACGAACGATGGACAGACTGACGAACGGACTGCATCGTGCAGTCGTCTCGCACGTGTCAAGTACGAGCGAAGGCGCGTCGACCGGATGGTGTCCCGGACTTGACGCGCTCGAGCAGCACGCGGCGGATCGTCGTGACCGAGACGTCTTTGTGGAACGCGCTCTGGAGCTGCGCCTTGAGCATACTCACGTCCCTCACGCCTTTCGTGTCCGCCCAGTCGTGCGCCATTGCGAGCGCTGGACCTGTGAGCGCTGGGGGGCGGCCCTGTGCGCGTGCAGGGGCACTCCTGGCGCTATCGCCGCGCGTTTCGAGCTTCTTGAGACTCGCGGCGAGTGTGCTGCGGTTCACGTCCAAGACGCGCGCCGCATCGGCTTTGCAGAAGCCCTGGCGCACCATCCGATGCGCAAAGTCGCGCTCGGCTGGCGTCATAACGCGGTACGGGCGCTTGGGACGCGTTGCTGGCACTGGAGCACTTGGCACGATGGGTGCGGTCGCCAGTTGGCGATGTGGCGGCGCTGCTGCGCGTAGCATCGGTGCTACTAGCTCGAACGAGTAGCGCTCGCTGCGGCTGCGCTGATCCAGGAGCAGTAGCCCCAATGTGCTCAGCGCATCCGGAAACTCGTGCGACAGCGCGTCCACTGGGCGCTGCGAGACTCCAGGCGTCGGCGCCACGGCGCGAGACGACGTCTCGGGCTCCGTCTTGACGCGATCGAGCAAGGCGCGACGGACCGTTGTGACCGACACGTCGATGCCAAACTCGTGCTGGAGCTGCGTCTTGAGCGCGCTCACGTCTTTCACGCCTTTCGTATCGGCCCAGCCGTGCGCCATCGCGAGCGCTGGACCTGTGAGCACAGGCGGGCGTCCTTGAGCGCGCACTGGCGCGTCACCGTTCTTGAGTGACTCGAGCTTCTTGAGACTCGCACCGAGCGTGCGGCGATTCACATCCAAGACGCGTGCAGCGTCGGCTTTGCAGAAACCCTGGCGCACCATGCGGTGTGCGAGATCGCGCTGTTCGGGTGTCATGACGCGGTACCGCCGCTTGGCGTGGACCGACGGTGGCTGCGGCGAGGCGCTGTTGTCACTCTCGAGCTCATGGCCGTCGTTGTCGGCAGCAGAGTCGTCGGTCGCAACTGGCGAGTGCGGCGCAGCGCGCTCGACAGCTCCTGTGTCGTATCTACGTGGAGGTGGCAGCGGCGCAAAGATCGAGAGTGGCGCGTGGCTGGGCTCACGCAGGAGCGGCGGCATCGTGCGCGCCATCTTGTCGCTCCTGCTGATCTGTTGTCTTGGACACTGGAGCTCTCTCGCTCTCTCTCTGCCACAGTCATGAATGTAATAGTGAAAAAAGAGAGGAAGCGCAGCAGAGACCAGCGCAACCGCAATTGCTGGACGCTCGCTCGACGACATCGCTATCATCGCCGTCTCGAGTCGCAGTCGTTATCTCGAGAGCGCCTCTCCCACTGCGTCCGCGTGCGTGCGTGTGCATTGGCATCTGTGACAGCACCATTGCTGCTGCACTGAGCCGAACGCAGGCGTCGTCGAAGTACGGCTCTCCGCGACTGCTGCCTGCTGCACCGAAAGCTGTGGCACCGCCACGGCGCGACACGCCACACGAGCAGCTCCAGATGGTGCACACGCATACGCTCCGGAGTCAGTCTCCCACGACGCTGCTCACACGCGGCGGCAGCAGCATCCGCGACAAGGACTAGTGCGTAGTACATGGATCGCGGTGATGATGGCTACACCCACTCGCTGATGACGTGTGTGTCTGTCGATGCGATGCGTGCACCAGTGCGACGTTCTGCTCGATCTCGCTCTCGAGCGAGCCGCGCGGGAGTCGGTCGCTCGATGAAGACATCGCTGCGTTCCACCAGCAGAGACAGCAGCAGCAGCAGCACGTGCGCATCTTCCGGTCGCCCAAGCAGCTCGCAGCGTTTCACCAGCAGCAGCACCAGCAGCAGCTCCGGACACAGCGCAAGCGCCAGCGCCAGCGCAGTACCTGCTGTGCTGCGCCAGTGCGCTGGTGCAGTCGCTTGCAGCGCATTCCGCTGTACTTGGTCGTCGCTGTCGTGCTCTTCCTCCTTGGTGTCGCAGGGCTCGGCGTCACGATCGAGCACATTGCCAGAGCGTCCGTTGAGACCGACTACATCCTGTTCCTCGGTGCGCTCGTGTCCTGCGCGTTCTCGCTCGTTGTCGTGATCTGCTACGCCCGGAGCGCGATTGTCCGGCGCCTTCACCCAAACGCCCTCATCTTCAGCAAGAGGTGCGGGCGTCTCGCGCGCTGGGACCTTGCTGGCGATCGGTGCCTCTGCCCCACATGACCTGCTCTGACCGCTATCAACACTGTCGTCGCCTACGTGCTCCTCTTAGCCTCATTGACCTCTTGCTCGCAGCGCTGTACATCTTCCAGTACTGTGCGACCGAGTACGCCACGAAGCCCGTGGCGCTGCCGTTCCGTCTCGCAGCGCTCACGCAGGCGCTGCTCGTGAGCGGCGAGTTCTGGTTCTTCGCCATTCCGATCGACCTCGTGCAGTCGATCACGAACCCGTTCACGTCGTATGCGCACAACGTGCGCGTCTACTGGGTCTACGCGACGCTCAGCGGCGCCGCGTGCGGCATCTTGCTCGGGGTCGTCGACGACCCCAGCGACGGCCATGCTGCGACTGACGCGACAGACCACCGCTTCTTCTGGTTCCACCACAACACGAACATGCCGGGCTTCTTCTGGCACCGCTGGCTCCTCTACCACGTCTGGGTCCTCGTCTACCTCGTCTTTGGCGTCGCGTGCATCCGGTTCGTCACGCGCCGTCTGCGTCGCGGCTTGGAGGAGACGTTCGACGTTCGGCGCCACGTGCTCTCGCACGGCATCGTCACGTGCGCAGTCTACATCTCGTGGTCCGGCGCGATCCTCGGGCTCTTCGCGCTCACGAACGTCTCGTACGTCAAGCACGCGCTCAGCGCGCGCGCGTTCGCGACGCTCGTGCACGTGAGCGCGTTCTTCCACGCCGCCCGTGGATGTGTGAACGTCATCGTCTGGCTCGTCGTGAACGCGTCGTCAGTCGCTGCGCTCTCGCGACCCCAGCACCGCCACTCGCCGTTGCCCAAGACACTCGACCGCGCAGCGTCGAGTACGTCGTCGTCGTCAACGAATGGCGACTCGAGGGCACTGCAGACGCAAGCGCCGCCAGTCGACGCTGCGCCACTCCTGAATCCGCAGCTGAACCGCGCGCTGCGGCGTCAGATCGTGCACATGGCGACGTCTGGGATCATCGAGTCGGTCGAGCACTTTCACGAACGACGGCAGCGCATCGAGTCGAACCAGACGTTTGCACTTGACTGGGACCGGCCGCAGCACCATCGGCTCGCAATGGCAGCAGCAGCAGCAGCGACACCGACGATCCAAGTCGTCGAGGCGCGCGGGCGGCGCTCCACGTCGGCGGCTGGCGCTGCGACAGCAGGTCCCCCGACGTCGCGCTTTGCGCTCTTCCTCCCCGTGCGCATGAAGGAGATGCAGTTCTACGACTTCCAGCCGCGCGTGTTCGCTGCGATTCGCCTGCTCTACGGCATCGACGACCGCGCGTACCGGTACGCGTTCCGTGCGACTGTGAACGAGCGCATCAGCGAAGGCCGCAGCGGCGCGTTCGTGTTCAACACGTGCGACCGCAAGTACCTCGTCAAGAGCATGACAAGCGAGGAGCAGCGCGTGCTCTTGGAGCTCCTGCCGTCGTACTGGCGGTACCTCAAGTGGAACCCAGCGACGCTCTTGCCGCGGTTCTTTGGCTTCCACGCCATGAAGATGTACGGCCAAGTGTTCTACTTTGTCGTCATGGGCAACGTCCTGAGTACGTCCGAGCCGATCCACCGGCGCTACGACATCAAAGGCTCGTGGGTCGACCGCAACGCGCCGGCGTGCGTCCTCGGCGAGCGCTACCGGTGCTCCAAGTGCAATCGCTTCTTCACGTTTGGCGTCCCAGCAGTCAGCGATCGCACAAGTGCTGGGACAACTGGCGCTAGCGACAGCGATGCTGTGCCGTGCGATGCCATCGGCAGCGAGCACTACCCTGACATCACACTGCGCGACAACGACCTGAAGAAGCGGCTCAAGGTCGCGCCGGAGACTGCGCGGACGCTGCTCAAGCAGCTCACGCGCGACAGCAACTTCCTCGCGAGCATGGGCATCATGGACTACAGTCTCCTCATTGGCACGCGCTATGCGCACTTTACAATCGACGCACCAGCGCCAACGGCGCCAGCGCCGCAAGTGCGAGCGGCTCCCGAGCTCGAGCGCGATGCGCCTGTTGTAGCGGCTGACACGCCTGACCACGCGTTTGTGCACACGCTCGTCGACCACGCGTCGATTGTCATTGGCACGGACGACGCACCACGAGCGCCTGCGAAGCCGATGATGCGCGCAGCGAGTACGCATGCGCAGAGCCACTGCTACCGCGCGAATCAGGTCTCGGGACCGAGTGCGTACTACTTTGGACTCGTGGACGTCCTTCAGCAGTGGACACTTGGGAAGCAAGCGGAGCGCGTGTACAAAGTCCACGTCCTGCGCAAAGATGGGCGGGGCGTCTCGGCCATGGCGCCAAAGCCGTACGCTGCGCGGTTCCAGCAAAAGATGCAGCAGCTCTTCAGTAGCTCGCAAGGACAGCCGTCGCTGCCCCAGACGCAGCGCCACGTGATGCTCGCGCCGTCGCAACACGCAGAGGTCGCTGACGAGGCCCTTGCAGACCTTATTGTGTAGCCATTGGCGAATAGGCAAGAGCTCCGACCTGTAACTGCTTTCCGAGTCTCCGTTGGTCGCGCTCTTGCTCGCTCTAGCTCGCGCAGGAGCACGATGCTCCCGCCACTGAGCCTCCACGAGACCAAGAACAGCTCGTCTGCGCGACTGCGAGCAGATGTGCGAGTCGCTGGGATGAGCAGCAGCACCACAGTGTCGCCACTCGTGCGTCGCCAGACTGGCGCTGCTGCTGCGCTACACCGTGATGCGAGTGTCGAGCCAACTGCAGGTGCTGCTGCTGCCTGTGAGGTACGACTAGCAGAAGCGACAGGGCCGCGCATCGCACATACACCACGACGTGACAGCCGCAGCAGCCGTGCGGTCGAGAGTCCTCGTGCCGATGCGACTCCGCCATCGCCCAGCAGCAGCCACGAAGCGGCGCTCGAAGCGATCTCGATGATCCCACGCGAGTTCTTTGTGCTCGAGACGAACGCAGTGCTCCCCGTGACGCAGTACCCACCGTCGCAGTACCTCTCGCGCTTAAGTGCAACAAAGAGTCTCTGGGAGGCCATCGTGTTCCCTGCGCTCTCGCCGCAGACGCGCCAGCAAGTGCTGCTGCTGCGCCAGACACTCGACAAGATGCGCCAAGCGCTTGCCGCACCTGCCAGTAGTGGTTCGAGTCGCAGTGGCCACGGCGCGCCGCACGCGCTCGCGTACACGCGCGAAGAGGTCCGCGTCTACTCGCTCTGCTTCCACGAGCTCATTCGGCAGATCCAGTGCATCTGCAAAGAGCAGAGCGAGCTCTTGCGCGAGATCCGGAGCCACTACGACGCAGCGCTCGCACGCACGCTCGACCAGGTGCAGCAGCTCCAGTCTGTCGTTGCGGCGCAGCAACAGCAGCTCTGCGACGCTGTCGCTCAGCACGAGCACGTCGTGCAAGCGCACGATGCGCTGCTGGAGCAGACGCTCCAGCCACAAGCTCTGCAGCAGCGCGGGCTTGCAGCAGCGACGCGCTCGCCGCGTCAGTGCCGCACGTGCCAGCGCCGCACAAGCTCCAATGGCGACGAGAGTGAGAGCAGCTCTGACGCGAGCGACAGTGAGTGCGACGCGGAAGAGCTTGCGTGGCGCCGCCAGCGGCGCAAGTGCCACCAGCTCGAGCGTATGCAGCGCGCTCGCAAGCGCGCGTCGCTCGTCGAAGAGAACCTCGCAGCGGCGCGGCTCCAGAGTGCGTTCCACACGTACCACGTGCGCAAAGAGCAGCATCGCTTGGCGTTGCGGACAGAGAAGCACGGCGCGGCGCTCGAGATCCAGCGCTCGTACCGAGGCTTCAAGCAGCGGCAGCTCACGCTCCATCGGCGTGCTGTCATGCAAGTCATCTTGCAGCGGCGGAAGGAGGCAGCAGCAGTCGAGCTACTGCAGGCGAACGTGCGGTCGTACCTCTTGAAGCAGCGACGCAAGGACCGAGAGGACAGCGCTGTTGGACGCAACAGAGAGGCTGAGAGGCGGCGCAAGCCCTCTGTGCATCGCGTGGGTGACGCGCTCGCTCGTGGTGCCGCTGTTGCGACCGATATGGTGCACAGCGACACATCTGAGAGCTTAAGCAGCAGTCTCGGTGATAGCGCGCTGGACGTAGCAGCGACCAAGCGAGCGCTCGATCTCCTGGTCACGCGTCTGCGCGCAGGTGGTGGTCCGAGTGCGACGCTCGCAGGCTTCTTGAGTCAGTTCAGCGACCTTACGCTTGCGATCGCAGAGCTCGAGTCTCAGACAGAGTCATCACCATCCAACGCCGCAGAGACTTGTCCGGGTGGTGCCGACGCACTGGGTCAAGCGTCCGGAGCAGCTGAGCAACTGCACCATGGTGGGATGGAGGACGCTTGTCCTGAAGGTGTCGAAGCGAGAGATGAGCTCAACATGAACGACGATGGCGGCGCTCCTACAGCTGCGTCCGATGTCCAGACGCAGCTCAACGACAAGATCTCGCAAGCCGAGGAGCTTGTGACGCTGCTCCACGCTGCCGTGCTATCGCTGAGAACGTCGCCGATCCAGCGCACATCTGCTCGCAGCGCCAGTCGTGTGAGTGGCGCCGACGCAACCGCATTGCCATCATCGTCGCCAGCATCCTTGAAAGAGACGAGGAACAAGAGCGAGCGCTCAAGCCACAACGATGACGGTGATGGCAGCGGCGGAAGCAGCAGCAGCAGTGCCCATGCAGCGATGTGCCAATCGACGTCGACGTCGTCGCTCGACCTCCACTTGCTGCCGTTCGACGTTGACGTCGACGCAAACGAGCTGGACGAGCGAGGGCGGAGGCAAAGCAGCAGCCCCAGCAGCAGCAGTCCACGACAATCAGGCAGCAGAGGCAGCGATGTGCACATGCCACCAACAGTGCCACCTGCTCCAGCTGCGTCTCCACGATGCACGTTACCAGTCGCCAGTCCAGAGCTCGACCACAACGGCGACTTCCACTTGGACGAGACGCTCTGGAACGCCGAGACGAACGCCATTCGCTTGGATGAGCTCCGCGCACGCAACACGCGCAACGCAGCGCTAGTGCGCGAGCTCCTGACGTCACGCGAGACCGCCAAGGAGCTCGTGTGGCTCAAGCAGTTCATCAGTGATACGTACGACACAGTCGTCGGGAAGCTCCGAGACGCGCCGCGCCACGTGCTGCAGCAGCTCGTCACGACGCGCTGCGCACTCGCGCTCTCGCTCACCGAGTGGCAGCAGCAGCACACTAGCACCAGTCGCACGACAACCCAGCGTCTCGACGAGGCGCGGTTGTTCCAACTCGCAGACACCGTGCACGACCACTTTCACTGCCAGTCTGGGCTCCAGTCGCTCGTTCAGAGCAACGAAGCGCGCTTGTTGAGCTGTCTCGAGCGCTTTCGACCGGTCGATCCAGACGTCGACCGCTTCTACGCGTTCCTCCACCTCGAGCGCTCGCACGACGAGCTCGTGCTCTACTGCGTCTGTCGCCACCTCGCAGCGCTCAGTGTGCCGACTGATACTGGCAGTGGCGTGTCTGCATCGCCGCGTGCGCAGCGACAGCCAGCGCTGGACTCGGACACGATGCGCGATGTCATTGCGCTGCCACTCGCACTGCGCGTCGCCCAGACGCTCTTCCGCGTCGACGACAGTGACGCGATGCGCCAAGCCGACGCCCGAGTCGTCGAGACTGAGAACGCTGTGTACAAGCGCTTCCAGCCACGCGCTGCCTACGACCAGTTTGAAGCCGTGCTCCGAGCTTACTACGTCGGCGTGGACCACTGTTTGCAGCCAGATGAAGATGAGCAACAGCAGCAGATGGACAGTCGTCCAACAGCGAGTGCGTCGCCGCGATCGCAAGTTGCCAACTCGCCTGACGCGATCGTCCGCGCGTCGAATGTGCACCAGTTCCACTCGAAGCAGTTCCACGCCGTCGCAGCGCGCAGTCCGCTCGTACGGCAGCGCCATCAGGCACCGCCGCACTCGCACCAGGACGGCGCTGGTGCGAGTGTTCGTGCACTGCCACGGACGAAGTGGGTCTACTTTGACGACCTCGTCGACCTGCTGCTCAAGTACCGGACCGAGATGAACCACTTTCACTTGTTCACGCGCTGGGTGCGCGATCTGTACGCGTCTGCAGTCACTGGAGCTGCTGGTGCCGTATCGGCATCACCGAGCACTAGTGCTAGCACTCCGACTCCGCTGCTGAGCGAGACGCAGTTTGTCGAGACACTGGCGCCGTACTCACTCGGTCCGACGGAGCGCGAGCTCACCAACATCTTCCACAATGCGCTCAAGCAGCGCAGGCTCCAGCACTGGATGCCGCCGCGCGTGTTCACGTCTGTTGTGCTGCTCCTGCTGCGCAATGGGCTCGTGAGCGTCTCGAACTTCCGGCCGCACGGTGCCACTGGCAGTGGAGCGAGCACCAAGAGGGCGTCCATGCTCCAGGGCCAGAGTGACGAGAAGCGATGGATACGACTCGCGCAGCGCTGGCGCAGTCGCGAGACCGAGTTTGAGCACGCACTCGAAGCGATCTACGCGACCGCCCCAGCGAGCGACCCAACGGCGGCGGCAGCAGCGACTGAGCTCCTCGAGCGCCGCAACGAGCTCTTCCAGCTCTTCATGACTAGCGCTGGCACCGAGAGCCTCGCGCGCGCAGAAGAGCTGTACGAGCAGCTCACAGCGAGCCTTGCGACGCAGGCAACGACGCCACGCGACACAATCGACCTCTCGCGCGCCTACTTTCGCGACGACGACGACGTGGATGATGATGGCCATGTTGCCAGCAGCTCCAGCAAAGACAGGGAGCCAAGCCAGCCGACGGAGCGTGTGCGAGGACCTGGAGGACGAATGCGCGAGCGTCCAAACGATCGAGACGACGAGGTCGGTGATGCGTGTGCGTGGGAGACGGACTCGACCACTGCGTAGGATGCGCCTGAGAGAGAGAGAGCGCGTGTGTGTGTGTGTCGCGCGATGGAAGCCTAGCGCACCGAGGACCGACAGACGGCAAGCCGCCCATTGAGAGAGGAATGGATCAGATGATGCGGATGACAAGAGCGAGAGAGTATGCGTGAGGGGACTAGACACTCGTCACTGCTCGCTCGCTTGATCGATCGAGCGAACGTGCGGAGTGACTGGCGATTGGAGCGACTAGCGCCGCTTGAGCAGCTCAAACACGAGCTCGACGTTCGTGCGTCCCATCTCTTCGAACGAGTTCGTCTTCGTCACGGCGTCAAAGTTGTTGAGCATGAACGCGATGCACTGGTCGCGCAGCACCGCGGCATTGTGCAGGTCGGCGGCATGGAGGATCGTCGCCGCGTTCTCGATGCAGAGCGACCCGAGCATGCGGCTCTCGCAGATGCGCTTGAGGCGATCGACGCCGTACTGCGGGCATCCCACGACACAGCAGCAGCAGACGCGTGAGTCACTCGAGTCGACAGGCAAAGACAAAGGCGCATCGAATGCATCGAACGCATGCCGAGCGTACTCGATCTGCGACGACAAAGAGCTCCATCGCAACGTCCACGGACACGTCCAAGTAGTCGCTGTAGAGGTACTCGAGGAACGAGAGGAAGATCGGACGGCGCACGTCCGTGATCTCCACTTCGCGCGCGCGGCTCTCGAGCATCTACCGAGTGCGCCATCACAAGCAGCGCCCGTCAGTCCGTCAGTCCGTCTCTCGCTCTCTCTCTCAGTGCTTGATCAAGCGAGCGAGCGAGCGAGCGATCTAGCAAGTGCGCGAAGCACGGGAGTCGAGCGCACCTCGCCCGTCAGCATCGCTTTGAAGTAGCTGCAGCGCACACACAGGATCTTGTGCGCGTAGATCGGAATGCCTTCGACTGAGGAGCGGACACGTTCGTCCACATACATACGCCCATATACCGTACACTCGTGAGCGAGCGCATGGCTCGGAGCAGACACGACCTGGCCAAGACGCACCGACAAACGTGATGTCGCTCATGACGTCGCTGTTCACGAGCGCGCGGAGGTCCGTGATGAGCGTGCTCTCGGGGATGTCGAGCTCAAACTCGTCGTCGCCAAAGCGGAACTGCTTGAAGTCGTTCAGGCGACTGCTGCCGTCGTAGCCGCCAAAGATGATGAGACTCGCGTCGTAGACGCTGCCGACGTGGCAAAAGCGCTGGCCCGGTGGCTGGCCATTGAACTGCATCGGCTGCCACAGGTTCGTCTCTGCATCCAGTCCGTCACACACACACAGTTGTCAGTGACGTAGCCGTTCGTCTCCACGCCACGTCCGCTCTGGCAGCATCGATAACGTCCTAGTCATGCTCGCTCGGTCGCACCGAGGTTGAGCTCGTAGAAGTCGTTCATGGCGCTGCCCGTGCTGCCGCCAAAGATGTACATCGAGTTGGCGTGGATGACAGCGACGTGGCTGTCGCGCGGGATCGGCGCTGGTCCTTCCGCGACGAGCGACGACCACGACCGGAGACCTGCGAATAGCATTTGCATCCGACGCGTGAGTCCAACGTCCTCATCTGGACGAGCGCACGCGTGGGCGACGCACCAAAGTTGAACACGTGGACGTCGTTGAGGTGGCGCGAGCCGTCGTGGCCGCCAAAGAGCACGCACGTGTTCTTGTGCACGACGAGCGACGAGCGATAGCTGCAACAGGTCGGCAGTGCATCCGCCGTCAGTACAAGCGTGGGCAACACGGCAGCTGCTCCGTCTGGACTGCGCCGGCTAGAGTCGAGAGCGAGTGGGTGTCGTACCGAGGGCGAGGGACGCGGCCAGTTGCAGCCACGAGTGTCCACGATCCCGTCTCTACGGATCCCACACACACACAGAGACACACACGCAAGTGAACGAGCGAGCGAGCGACGGCGACGGTAGCGAGAGCGACAGGTGCCTTTGTACCAAAGTTGAACTCGTGAAAGTCGTTGCGGTAGCTCCCGTCGTAGCCCCCAAAGCAGTACATCGACTTGTCTGCACGCACGCGCAGAGTCGTACGTACGCAAGTAGACGACGCGTCAGTCGCGTCGCAATGCACGCGCAGTGCGCAAGGCGGCTGTCGTATCCGCACCGTAGACAATTGCTGCGTGGCTGTGGCGGGGCGTCGGCGGCATGCCGGCAATGACCGTCACGTTGCTCCACGTTTGCGTCACTGCACACGGAGCAGACCAGTGGCGAGTCAGTCGTGACGCGAGCAGTCGCAGCGTAGCGCAGTACGATCCGCTCACGCGACGGCGGACGCACAGAAGTTGTACTCGATGAAGTCGTTCACGCGCGAACTGCCGTCAAAGCCTGCGAAGACGTAGAACGAGTCTTTGTACACGATCGCGACGTGCCGGTCGCGCGGACTCGGCGGCGGACCGCTCGCTGTCACGACCGACCACGCGCGCCGGTTGAAGCTGAACTCGTAGAAGTCGTTCACGCGGTTCGAGCCATCGTAGCCTACGCGGATCAGCATGTGTGCAAACCAAGCAGCGTTGAAGTGATGTGAGTGTGTGAGCATGCGCTACGTGCGCCACGCGCAACACGCAGATCACGAGTACCTCCAAAGATATAGAGCGAGTCTTTGCGGATCGCGCACACGTGCAGCGAGCGCTGGCACGGCGCAGCAGACGGGTTCTCGCACGGCACCGTGACCCACGAGCGCGCAGCGGAGCGCATCGAGCTCATCGCGGCGCACTTGCAGCTCTGGCGACAGCACTTCGAGTACCTCGAGCTCTTGGAGCTCTGAGCGCCGAATGCGCGAGCAGTCGAATCCGCGACATATATACGGCCGAGCGCTTCGAGAACGCGACATCTATACGACCATACAATGTGCACCACATCAAAAAGCGACTGGATATTGTATGAATGGGTTTGTCCACGATTTGTTTCGTACCGAAAGAGCGGATCGATCGTACTTTGTCGCGCGCATACTCATTTCAAGTACGCGCGACCACTTCGTCGAAAAGTGGTCGCACTGCACGAGCGCCTCGAGTCCATGGGATGTAGCCATCTAGCCAACAAGCAGCCAAAGGAACGCAGTTGTCAATCGCCATCACGTCAATTGCCATCACAAGCACGAGTTGCGATGCTGCTGCGCATGGCACGCGCTGGCACAGTGCCAGTGTCTCGCC
>JAASFT010000263.1:0-25997 GCA_023333885.1 Globisporangium parvum
CCCAAGTGTTGATCTTGTTCGCCTTCAGTCGGAACAGAGTCTGCGCCACGTTGGCAGAGGCACCGGTGATGCGCCACAGCTCGAGCCACTTGATCGGCCCAAGCGCCTCATGTACTGCACGACTGTCTCGCGCCTGCGTAGTGTTGTGTTGTGTGTGGCGCATTCGCATACGCTCTAGCAACAGCCGCTTGTTTCTTGCTGCCTTGCATCGGGTCGCCCTAGTTGCCATTGTTCGCTGCAGCTGCGGCTGTTGCTGTAGGCGTCGGTGCAGCAGTGATTGGCACGCACTTGGCAAAGCTGCAGCCGAGCACCGGATCGCGTGCGACCGCAGTGCCGTTCGGGCACACGAGCGCGTCTTCAAAACAGCCTTGCTGCTCGCGCGCAGCTGTAGCGCCTGCACGCGCAAGCAGCGCGGTAGACAGCAGTAGCAGCAGCAGAGGCAGCCGCAGCATCATGGTCGTGCTGATTGATGCACAGGCAGTCGGTCGGTCGCTTGGTCGCTTGGTCGCTTGCGCACTTGCTTATGACTGACTAGTATGGCGGTGGTCATTGATGTCGAAAAGTGCGGGAGCAAGAGCAAGCGAAACTGCTTTGCATACAATCCGCAAGTGATGGGCATTTTGGGCAGAACGTTGCAGCACAAGCTCGAGCTCAACGCCACGAAGCCAGGCACTCGCACACTCGTCTCTCTCGCTCTCACTCGACGACGTCAAGCGGCATGGCGTCCGAGCCGCTCTCGCACGTCCCGGTCGGCGACGCAGCCGCTGCCTCTGGTGCCTCCTCTCCACCACCACCACCACCACCACCACCGCCATCAACGACGCGCGCGACCAGCCCAGAACCAAACCGTAGGGACACAGCGCAGCGCCGCAAGCTCGCACTGCTCGCAAAGATCACTGAGTTTGAACAGCGCGGGGCGATTCTGTACGCAGATGCACGCACACTGCGCACGCAAGTACATGATAGCACGAGCGGTCAGTGGCGTGCCGTTGAGACGCGACTCAAGCAGCTTGCGATGAGCTGGAACCCGTATCAGGACGTCAGCGCTGCCGATCGACACGCACAGGACAAGCGCGAGCGCTTGCGCCGAGCGCAGCGCAAGGAGAGTATCGACGACAAGGCGTCTACTACGACTGCTGCATCGCCAGCGTCTGCCACAGCGCTAGCAGCGCCAGCTGTGAAGCGCAAGCAGGACTTCTATGAGCTCCTGCAGCTCGACGAGCGCGAGCAAGCGACGCCAGACGCGATCAAGCGGCAGTTCCGCAAGCTCGCGCTGCAGCTTCATCCAGACAAACAGCAGCAGCAGCAGCAAGCCCAGGCTCTCATAAGCACAGCAGTACCAGGCGAGAGGAGTGAGCCAAACGCTGCGTCCAGTACCGCTACCGACGCCGCCTCGGCCAACGACGGCACGCTTGAGAGCGCCAGTGACGCCAGTGCGATCGACAATGCGACTGCGTTTGCGCGGCTGCGACTCGCGTACGAGACGCTGAGCGATCCCGTGCAACGCGCTGCGTACGATGCGAAGCTCCAGGATGCGCGGGACCAGCTCTCCCGGACCACTCTGGACGACGACGGCGCGGTGGTGGTTGGCGCGCACCAGATGACACTGGAAGCGTCGACGGACTTTGCGTCGCTCGAGTGGATGGCGCGCGTGAAGCACAAGATGGACGTGATGGACCGCATCGCCGAGTGGGCCACGATCCTCGCGATCCCAGCTAACGAGCTCCGGTTTGAAACAGGCGACGCGTGCGCGGGCCGGCAATGCGGAAAGATCGTGACGATGGACCGCGACCTCGAGTGCTACGGCTCGCCGCGCCGGCGCGTGTACGTCTGTTTGCTCCACAAGTACATCCACGCGTGCGACGAGCTCTGCACGAGTCGCTATGGGGACGCCGAGCGCGACAAGCGCGTGTGCCCCCTGCGCGCGTACTGGCTCATCCAGAACTGGCTGTTCGACCAGCTCCAGCACGCGGCAGCTGGCACTGCGAGCGCTCTCGACGTCGCTGCCGACGAGAGCAACGCCGAAGAAGCAGAGCGCTCAGAGCTACCGCAGAGCCCTGGACGCGATCGTCAGTGCACGCTCGACGCGTCAATGATCCACTTGGGCGACAGCCACTCGACGTTTGCGATTGCAAACGCAGCGGCGTGCTCCAGTGCGACGTGCGATCAGCGCTTCCAGTACCTCGACGACGGCATCTACGCCTGCTGCTCGCACGGCACGCCGCACATATGTACGTACGAGCAGTGCGACGCAAAAGAGCTCCGAGATGGGCGGTACGTCTGCTGGTGCAGTGGCAATCGCTACGGCGGGTACCGCGAAGACGTTGGCACCGGCACGCGCACGCGGCAGATCGTGTACACTGACGCCCATGGCGACGCGGCGGCAATCGAGATGGAGGTCCCAGTGCTCCTGCCACTCGGCAAGATAACGTCGTACTTGCTCGAAGGCAGCGGCCCGAAAGGTCGGAGTAGCAGTGACGACGTCTCGTCGCTCTCGCCACCGCCACCGAGCGAGAAAGCGCGGCACGCAGACGCCCCGAGCGATGACATGGACTCGTTGCTCGACGACCGATCGCCGCGTCCGCGCCTCAAGCGCCGGCACTCGGACCGCGAGACGTCGCCAGTGCGCGCGCGCATTCGTCGACGGCTGCGCGAGAAGGTCCAGCAGTCGGAAGTGTCGTCGTTCTACATCCACTTGAAGCTCCCAGCAGCTGTCGCGGACCTCCCGCGCGTCGCGCTCGAGCTCCAGGACCCGAGCGAGTCGCTCGGTGACGGCAGTGATGACGACATGGTTGCGCGCAGCGACAGGCTCTTGCCGATCCGCGTGCGCGCGAACGACACGGTCAACTACATCAAGTTCTGGATGGAGGAGCTCACGGACCAGCAGCTCTCGATCTGGGACCAGCAGGTGCTCTGGGGCGACACGGTCATTGGCGACGAAGGCAACGTGATGGTGCTCGAAGAGCACGGCATCGTCGACGGCTGTGTCTTGGAGCTCCGCCTCCACGACGACTGCCCATTGCTCGTGTCGACGTGGAACGGTCAGACAGCAGCGAGTGGCAACGCTGACAGCGCGATGGCCGAGTACAACACGGTCCTGATCTCGAAGGAAGCCGAGGAAGACCTCGAGGACCAGCACGACGAGTGGGCGAACGTCATCGCGGTCGAAGAAGAGGCGTTTGCGCGCAGTCGCTTGAGCCGCAAGCGCGCAAAGCTCGAAGACACTGGCGCGCTCGACCACACCGAGGTGCTCCAGCTGGACGCTGACAACGTCCCGCGGCTCGTTGGTGTCGTTCCCATTGACCGACGCGCTCGGGCGGATGCAGCAGCAGCTGGTGTGCTCACGCACGCGATGCAGGCGCTTGGCCCCGAGACGCGTCGACTGCGCGAGCCATCGAAGCAAGACGAAGCACTGCGCGCGATCGCAGGCAGTGCCCAAGCGCTCAAGAAGGGCTGAGTGGGGAGGAGACTGTAGGAGTGAGGTGCGACGCAATGGCACGGTGAGATCGCTGCTGCTGCTGCTGCTTTGACTCGGACGCTTACGACCTCGCACACCACGACAGACAGACAGAGCAGCGTGCAGTCACGTGCAATCGAGTTCAGTTCCTTGGGCTCGTCCCTCCGGTGCACGTCCTACTTGCGATGGCGCGGGTCGACGCGCTGGCGCTTCCTGCGACTCGGAGCCGCGCGCACGCGAGCACCGCGCGGACTCACTGTCGCAACGCGGAGCTTCCGCCCGCTGCACACGCGGCCGTCGAGCAGCTCGACGGCTTTCGTCGCAAGCGCAGCGTCAGAAAAGTCGATGACAAACACTGCGTCGTCGCCGTCGCCGTCTTTCGAGACCGCGACGACACCAGAGCAGTCGTCCAGCGCTTTTACGATCGTGACCAAGTCGAGTGCGCGGCAGCTCGAGATGTAGATCGCAGTTGAGGACGAGGGCGAGGAAGTCGCGTTGGCGACAGCGCCAGTGCTGTCCGAGCTGTCGGACGACCCGCTCGTCGTCGGGGTGAGCGACTCGGCCTCGACTGGACTCGAGCCACTGGCGTCTTCAGTCCGACTCACTGCCGCCGACGCAGCGCTAGATGCTGCCACGGGTGGGTCTGGCGCAGTCTGGATGCTCGGAGGGCAGTACGACGTCGTTTGCTGCTGCTGGATGGGCGGCGGGTAGTACGCACCCATAGCGAACGGCGGCTGCGGCCCGACGAACGCATGCGACGATGACGACGCCTGGTAGTACACTGGCGCGTACCCAAACGGCGGTGCGCGCGCATACTCGTGGCTCTGGTACGACGCGTACTGGAATGGCGCTGGCGGCGGTGGTAGCGGCGCTTGAACGTAGTCAAACGACAGCGGCTGATTGAGCTGGTAGCTGTACGGAGACTGGCACGGTTGGTGGGGATGCTGCTGCTGGTGCGGATGCGCTGGCCAGTGCGATGGATAGAGCACGTCCGAGTGCGCTGGCACTGCTGCCGTCTCGTGGATCGCCATGCGCTGGCGTCGTCCCGAAGCGAACGAGTGACTCGCGTCGCTGCTGCGCATCAAGTGTGCAAACTTGGCTTCGACGGCCGAGAGGTCGACGTCGTCACTGCGGTCGCCACTCGCGCGGCTCTGGTCTGCGGCCGTGGCCCAGGACGTCGGCATGTGCTGCTGGTGCTGCTGCGAGCTGCTGTGCATCGAGCTAAACAGACTCGGGTCTTCGATCACGATCGCTTGGAGACTTGTCGACGCACCGGTCGGGACGTCACGCTCGTGCAGCGCATGCGCAGCGTCGCGAGCGTGCATCTCCGTCTCAAACTTGACAAACGCGACGCCTTGGGACTCGCCCGTGCTCCGGAAGACTTTGATGTCGACGAACTGCATGCCAGCGCACTCGGACGCAGTCGCTGAGACGACGTGACTCGGGAGCGACCGGTCGTAGAGAAGCAGGAGCCAGAGCTTTGGTGCGAGGTCAGTGTGTGGTGGTGGCGGAGGCTGCTGGACCATGGACGAAGAAGACGCGTACGCGCTCGCGTCGAGTCTCCGAGGCGAACGAAACGAAGAGCTGACGCCGCTCTGGCGGTCGTCTTCAGCAAACGAGAGCTACGCACACAAGCCAAAGCGAGCCGCCAAGGCGAGTGAGTGCGTGGACTGGCATCTGCTCGCCCTGCCAAGCAGCCGAACGAACCTTCATGATCTCGCCAGTAGCGTGGTCCGCGTCGGGTCTGTTCTCGTCGTGGAACGACTCGACGGCAGCTGCTGCTGTGTGTGGCTGTGGATGGATGCAGGAGCAAGCGTGAGTCGGCAGTAGAGACACCAGCAACAGACTGGTACAGCAAGAGAGAGAGCGAGAGAGCGATGGACGTACACTCGCGTACTGGACGTACGCCATGGTCTTGATCCGTCCAAAGCTCGTGACGGTCTCGACACTTTCCAAGTCGCCGTAGACTGCAAACATCGCATCGAGCTCCTGCCGCGTGAACTGCTCACGAGCGACCAGTCAGCCAGTCAGTCAGTCAGTCAGTCACCCTGCTCGTCAGCTAGGACTCCCCGCTCGACAGCCGTACCTTGTGACTCGCGACGAAGAAGAGCTTCGTGCGCAGCGCTCCGACAGCAGACTCGCGCGACGGGACGTAGTTGCTCGGAGGCGGCACCAGCACTGTCGTCGGCGCGCTTGCAACTGGCGCGCGTGCAGTCGTCACGCGCTGCTTCGCTGAACGAACAGGCGCGTGGTCGCTCGACTGCCGCTTGCCAGACGTCTTTGCGATCACTAGCGCTGGTGCTGATGGCCCCATAGCCGTCAAGGCTGGCGCCTCGAGCTGCCGACTACTGCGACTGAGCTCAGCGACGTTGAGCCAATGCGATGGCTCGCGATGGCTCACATTGCTCCGCTTGCGGCGACTCGTGCTCGCATCCGAGCACGCGCCGTCGAGACTCGAGTCGCTCGCGTCAGAACTCTGTCGACGCCGTCGCAAGAGCGAGGCTTTGCCAACGCGCAGCGGCGGCTGCGGCTCTGCACGCGCAGCAGACGTCAATTGCGGTGAAGACGCCACGAGCCGCAGCGCAGTCGTCGTCGTTGCGGTGAATGGCGGCGCAGTTCGGCGGAGCGTCTGCCTCGCGAGCGGCCGCTGTGGCGTCGCATCGAGAGTGAACGAGTGAATGCTCGACGTGAGTTGCTCGGTCGTCGTCTCGTCGGCCAACACTGCCGGGCTTGCCTGGTGCGCTGCGACGCGAGCGTAGGCTGTGAGGAGCGTCGCAGTCGACTCTGGGTCGCTCGCCGCACGCTCAAGCGCTGTGACAATGTCCGCCACGACACTGGCGACAGCGGTGTCTGCTGAGCCTATTGGCTCCAGCGCTGTCGGTCCTAGACGACCTAGTGGTCCAGACCCGAGTCCGAGACCAAACTGGTCGACAGTGTCGAGCACGCGGACAGTGCGGCTCAACTCTGCCAGAAGTGGCGCACTCGGCATCGACATACTCGGCGGACTCGACCGCTGGCGCTTTCCTGGGAGATGGAGCTCGTCGCTTACAGCCGCGTCGCGCGTCTCTTGACTCGACTGCTGCTGGTTGCGCTTGAGCTTCCCGACGGCGACGACCGGTTTGTCCTTGGCGATCGTCACCTACCGAGCACAGCGAGCGAGGCAACGGCGTCAGTACGAGGCTACGTGGTTGCTGCCAGACACGTCTGTACACTCACGGACCTTGAGGACGTGACCGTCAGCCATCCGGAGCAGGTGAAAGCGCGCGATCGCGTCGACGGCGCATGCTGGGTCTTTGTACTGCAGGAACGCAAAGCCCTGACGATCGATCGATAGCGAGACCCCGTGAGTGCGTGCGCAGATGCACAGGAGAGAGAGAGAGAGCAGACTCTAGTGCTACAGACGTACGCGCGACTTGCTCGTGCGGTCGAGTGCAAAGTGGAGGTTCTTGATCTCGCCACAGGCTGAGAAGAGCTCGCGGAGTTCGTCGGGCTTGCGGCCGCGGCCACAGACAATGAACAGCCGCGAGCGGTCGTGCAGTGCGAGGTCGCTTGCGTGCAGTAGTCGTGGCGGAGGCGGCGGTGCCATGGATGGCAGTGGCGTCGCGATCGCAGTAGAAAGGTCGCTTGAAGTCGAGCGACTACGCGTGCCACCAAGCTGCGCTGCAGTCCGCTCGCACTGCTGCTGCTGGTCTGTCGCTGCGCTCGCAGCAGCGTCTACAAACGCTGCAACGTCGTCACGCGCAGACGTATCTGCATCGACCGCCACGGCGCTGCTGCTGCTGCTGGTCGCGCACGCAGCGCTCGCACGCTCGAGCCGCTCGAGCGTCATCGCAGCATTGCAGTGCTAGAGCATGACTGTGAGCATCGTGCATAATCCGGTACCGAGTTGCATTGGTAGTCGGTTTGTATCGAGCCACCTCGCAACAACGGCAGCAGCACGAGCTCGAGCGCTCCGGCTGCGCAGCGCCTGCTCGTCTGTGCGTCAAAGGCTCATCCTCGCGCGCGCTCGTCTCTCTTGTCTATCCGCGTCTCCACTGTGCGTATCTGTGCGCCATGGCGTCGCTCCTCCCGCCGCCGATCGTGCACAACGTCGCGGCGCCCCTCGCCGTGTTCACGTCTGTGATCCCGTCGTCGCACTCGGCTGGCGTCGCAATGGAGGGCAAGAGCCTCTTCACGTGCCACCAGTGCGGCGCGCTGCTCAAGTTCAAGTACAACCCGATCTCGATCGAAGGTGCGTCTGCGCATCTGCGATGTGTACGCTCGCTACAGCGAGCGCATGATCCTCACTGCGGTCACGACCCATGCTCCCTCCATACATACTCCAAGACAAAATCGCGCAGCTCCGGCGGCTCCAGTTCGAGCACCAGACCAGTGCGTCACCGCGCTCGCAAGCGCTCGCATCGCCGAGTGGCTCCGACGACGGCGCGCGGACGTCGGATGCATTCGACACGGAGAGCTCCCCGAGCGAGCGCGCGCCACTCGGGTCGCCGCGACCAACGACGGACGCGAGTCTCCAGGCGCCAGTGATCGTCCCAGAGGTCGTGTGGGAGAACCAGCGGCTCGTGACGCTCGGGCCGAGCGCCGTGTGGTCGCCCGTGGCGTTTGAGCAGACCGGCAAGATCGCGGCGTTCTACAGCACGAACCGCGGCATCCTCGGCCACGCGCTGAGCGAAGTCGTGCCAGCGCGACTGCTGAACAAGCCGCATCTGTGGCTCACGCTGGACTGGTCGATCGACCGCGCGCTCGCTGGCTGCGACGCAGACGGCTGGATCTACGCGACGGACTTTAGCGCGTTCGACCAAGAGACTGGCGAGCTCACCGCTGCGGCGCTCGAGCAGCTTGGAGACAGCGGCGCAGTCGCAGCAGAGCTCGTCGTGCGGCGCAGACGCGTGGTCCGCAAGCGCCGCATTGACGGGAGTGACTTGAGCTGGTTCCAAGAGCTACTCGATTGCAGGTCCGCACGTGGGTTTTTGGGTGACTGGGTGATTGGGTGGGTTTTTGGGTGATGGACCTGACAGACTGTGGCGCTCTAGCTCGCTGCTGCTGAAGAAGAAGACACCGTCGTGCCACGACTGCGACGTTGTGATTCTTCGCAGTCTCGAGCAGTACGTCCACTCCACTGCGGTGCGACCCCGTGCTTGTTTGTGCCCAGTTGGCTGACGACGGTGGGTGATTGGGTGGTAGATCACTCGCGGGCTTAGTCCAAGACAAAGAGCAGTACGACGCGTTCCTCGCGCAGTTTGCAGACGACGACGATGACGACGACGCGCTGCGTAGCTCGTTCGAAGACGACTACAGTCCAAACGACGAGAACGACCCAGCGATGCGCGCATTGCGTGATGACGAGCAGCGCTTGCTCCATGAACTCGAAGCGCTCGAGCTCGAGACGGCGCAAGTGAAGACGAAGCGGCAGGAGCTGTGGTCGACGGGGAAAGACCTCGAGCAGCTCGTGCGCGGGACGTTCGCAGAAGGCGCGTTCCTGCAGCACTTGCTCGGCATGAGCCGCGACGAGCGCCAGTCCGTTGGCGTGTACTCGGTCCACGCGTCGGACTTGCTCCGGCGCTTGCAGCGCTACAACGTCTTCAACGACGTCTTCCACATCTGGCACGACGGGCTCTTTGGCACGATCAATGGCTTGCGCCTCGGGCGATTGCCGTCAAAGCCCGTCGAGTGGGTCGAGATCAACGCGGCGCTCGGGCAAGCGGTGCTGCTGCTCACGATCATCGCCGAGCGCGCGAGCTTTGACTTTGTCCGGAACAAGCTCATTCCGCGCGGGAGCTTCTCGCGCGTCGTGAACAAAGACGGCCGCGAGTACAGTCTCTACAGCGACGGCGGCATGTTCCGTCGCCGCGGGTTCAACCACGCGATGATGCTGTTCCTCGAGTGCGTCGACGACGCTGGGCGACGCGCGATGCAAGAGGAGCCGTCGATGAAGTTCCCGTACCGGATCCAGCGCGGGAAGATCAACGACTTGCCCATCTCGCTCGGGAACGACGAGCAGTGGACGAAAGCGCTCAAGTGCATGCTCACGCACCTCAAGTGGCTCCTCGCGTGGATCTCGAAGCGGTATCCGTGAGCGAGCGAGCGAGTGACTGAGTGAGTGACTGAGTGAGGTGTGTAGCGACTCGAGTGGACGACGACGAGGAGGCGAGTCTAGGGACGTGCGACGATCGCGTGCGATCGCGCGCTTGCTCGTGTTCGGTTAATGGGAGTGGCGTTGCATCGTAGCTTGGCCGAGACGGACGCAGCAGGCGTCGTCCGACTGGTCTACGCCCTACGTCTGTGCTCACGCGCGCTGCACGAGGTGACCGATTGCGCTGTGGATCGCCGTGGCAGCTGCAATGAGCTCGTCGTGCGTCGTGTGGCGTCCGACCGAGAGGCGCAGGGTACCGAGCGCAAACTCGCGCGGGACGTTCATCGCTGCGAGCACGTGCGAGAGCTTGACGCTCGAGGCGTCGCTGCTGTGGCTGTGGCACGCAGAGCCTGCGCTCGCACACACGCCATCGGCTTCGATCACTGCTCAGACAGGACAAACGCGTAGCAAGGCAACACGGCAGCGTTCGCGTGAGCAACGTGGCGCCAAGCGACTCGACAACTGACTGACTGGCTGGACGTACGCGCGAGGAGCTGGACTGCGCTGATGCCGCGGAAGCTGATGCTCAGTGTGTTTGGCAGCACGTGCTCCGGGTGGCCGTTGACTTGGAACTCGACGGTACTAGTCGTGCTCGATGCTGCGAGGCGCGTCTGGAGCTGCTCAAGCAAGAGCTGCTTCGCACTGCGCATGTGCTCAGTGTACGCGGCCAAGTGCTCGTGGATGAGTGCACACGCTTTGCCGAGCGCGACGTTGTATGGGACGTTCTCGGTACCTGCGCGCTTGCCACTCTCGTGCGACGCACCGTGGATGAGCGTGGCTGGAAGTGGCGTCCCAGCGCGGATGTAGAGCGCGCCGATGCCCTTTGGCGCGTACAGCTTGTGTCCTGCGATCGTCAAGAAGTCGACACCAAGCGCGTCGACGTCGACTGGGACTTTGCCAATCGACTGACTCGCGTCCGTGTGGAACAAGATCGGACGCAGTTGAGCTTCCTGCACGTGCTGCTTGAGTGCCGTCGAGATCTCGGCGATCGGATTGAGCGTCCCGACTTCGTTGTTCGCGTGCATGAGCGAGACGAGGAACGTCGCTGGGGTCACAGCAGCGAGGACATCTGTAGTAGACACAGCACTGGTTAGTCTGTTGGGTACTACCTAGTAGATCGCGCAATGGGAGGGACGATACACGCACGCGGCGCTACTACCTTGGACGCTGGTGCGGCCAAACTGGTCGACGCTGAGGTACGTGACTTGGAAGCCGCGGGTCTCGAGGAACCGACATGTCTCGAGCACAGCAACGTGCTCTGCGGCGCTCGTGATGATGTGGTTCCGCCCGCTCTGCGCTAGCGCAACGTCAGCGCTGCCTTTGAGCGCGTAGTTGATCGACTCGGTGCCTCCCGAGAGGAAGAGGATCTCGCTTGGCAGTGTCGTTTGACCGAGCATCTGCGCCACTTGTGCGCGCGCGGTCTCGACTGCGCGCTTCGCATCGACGCCGAGTGCGTACGACGACGACGCGTTGCCGAACGACTCGCTCAGGAACGGCAGGAGCGCAGCGAGCACCGGCGCGTCGACCGGCGTCGTCGCGTTATAGTCGAGGTACACGCGCGCCATGATCAAGAAGAGGTGAGCTCGTGATGTGCGTGTCAATCGAGGATTCGTACTTATGCGCGTAGGAACAGTCCACACGACTTGTCAGGCGTTGCTTGAACGTCAGTCACAACACGTCCGATCACGATGGTCGCAGGTGCAGCAGCGAAGGAGCCGAAGACTGTGCGTCCTGCGCATCTGCTCGTGTCTGTGCTGCGTGTGCACAGTTAGCGTCCGCACTGACGTGCTGCGTCTGTGCTGTCTGTGCAAATGGCAGTTTGCAGAGCAAGTCCCGACGCTCCTGGTGCGTCATTTGCTCCTGAAGCAGACCCAATGGTGTTGCCATTGCTCACGAACGCCTTGTTCGTTCACTGCTATCTTCCTGCCTCGTTCTCTCTCTCTCGTTGCTGCTGCTATGTCGATTGAACCAACAACCTTTCGCTCATGCAGGGGAGCGCGTCGGCCGGGATGATCGGACGCGTGTTCTGCCACCCGATCGACACAGTGAAAGCGCGTTTGCAAGCGAGCACAGCGACGACCAAGCAGTCCATGGCCGCGCACCTGCAGCTCCGCAACCTCTCGTACGTTTCGCCTCACGCTTGCACTGCGCCTCTCACCCACTTGTGCATGCAGCTCACACACCTGTATGTGTCTCGACTCCGCTAGTCTCCAGCACATCCGCGGACTCTACCGCGGTCTCGGAGTCAGCATGCTCGGCTCGGCGCCAGCGACGTGTCTGTACCTGACGTCGTACGAAGTCTCGAAAGACTCGCTCCAGAGCGCGCGTGTGTTCCGCGAGAGTCCGTCGCTGCTGTACCTCGGGTCTGGGATGCTCGCCGAGGCGCTGAGCTGCGTGCTCTGGGTCCCCATTGACGTCATCAAAGAGCGCATGCAAGTGCAGACGCGAGGCGCTGCTGCTGCTGCTGCTGGGACTGCAAAGGAGCGCGTGTACTACCGCAATACGCTCCATGCGATCCAGACGATCCTCAAGACTGAGCGCATCAGTGGACTCTACAAAGGCTACGCCGCGACGCTCCTGTCGTTTGGACCGTTCTCCGCGCTGTACTTCATGCTGTACGAGAAGGTAAGGAGAGACACCGCACTTGCTTGACCGACTGACGGAGACCTTGGTGAACTGCTAGTGAACCGAGACCACGGTGGACTAACGGAGACCTTGGCTGTCTGCCTGATTGCCGGAGCAGAACAAAGCGATGGCGCAAGCGTACCTCCAAGTCGAGCACCTGCCACCGCTCTACACGCTCGCAGGCGCTGCAACTGCAGGCGCAACAGCGTCGTTTGTGACGAACCCACTTGACCTCATCAAGCTCCGGCTCCAGGTACGAGCATGGAGGCGTGGTTCTGTTGCTGATGCAGCGGGTGCTGACTGACAGTTGCTGCTGCTCCTGTAGATCCAACGTGCGTACGCAGCGGATGCGAGTGCTGTGGCGTACACTGGCATTGTCGACGGTCTCTCGCAAGTCATTCGGTACGACTGCGTTCGCTCCATTGACGGGTGGACAACCAGGTATGTTGACGCGCTTGGTGACTCTGCTGGTGTCTCTTGTAGGAACGAAGGCGTGCTGGCGCTGTACAAAGGCGCAGGCGCGCGCGTGGCGTTCCACGCACCGTCGACTGCGATCACGATGTCGCTCTTTGAGAGCTGTCGCCAGTTCTTTGCCGACGTCCTCGAGCAGCAGTAGACTGGGTAGGCAGGCGGCCAGGCAGAACATACGTAGAGAGAGAGAGCAGGGTCAAGTGCGATTGCCATGCGCGACCACTGACGAACTATCGTACACTTGATTCAGTTGCTTGGCACTCAGGCTCACGCAGAAGCTCCCTCGAGTTCACATCTAAACACTCGGTTCTGATCGACTGGATGTAGAGCACCCACCACACAGAGCGAGTCACTACGGTGCTGATGAGCTCAGAAGGTCTTTCGCTGGCGTAGGGCTGAAGTAGTGTGGCACATCTGTCGTGTCGTCCGTGGCGAGGTTCGCACTATGACCAGTAGCTGCTGCGAGGACGCGGTTGACAACGACGGAGGACGAATCGGTCTCTTCGAGCACGGCGTGGTCGACACCTGCGCCGCCGCGGAGCGCAGTTGAGTGGCCATCTGCTGCTGCTGCTGCTGTGAGTGTCGAGAGTGCACCAATCGTGGCGATCGCGACGACTGCCGACATCGAGAGGAGTTGAGAGACTGCGCCACGCATGACTGAGCTCCGTAGCAGTTTGCTTGCTTGCGTGAAGAGCAGATCGAGTGGCACCGACGAGGTGAATGAAGAAGTGCGATGTCGGAGCAGTGGACCCCAAGCGAGCCACGTCGCTGCTCTTGCTAAACGCTCATGCATACAGTAGAATCGACCAAAAAACAGAGGCAGATGCAGATACTGCGTCCACCAGCCGCTGTCACGTCCGCTCCGACTCGCACGACACGTGTGCAACACATGGGCGACTTGCAAACAGAGTCGGTCAAGCAGCTGGCGCAACGTTGCGACCACTCTTTACGTTGCAGTGCAGAGCAAGTTGAAGCAGCCGCGTGAAGAGAGGTGCGTGCATTGGTGCATACTCCGTCAAGGTGCAGCACCATGCAGATCTGAGGAGAGCGAGCGAGATCCACGCCAGCCAGGATGCGCTTGCTATCAAGTGATTGGATGAAATTCAAAGAAATTGTTTTTTGACCAATCCGAAACTGATGCGCTTGCTATCAATAGCACCTGGCAAGAAGACCCTTGAGTCTCGGCACGAGCTCACAGAGCGACGTCGAGAAGTGAGTGCACTAGCTCGAGACGCATCGGGCATGACGCTCGACATGCATCAGCGACCAGCGACGTCGTGCGGGGGCAAAGCGAGTCTCACTCGCAGTGCTGCACCACTTGCCTGCGCCATCGGCGTGCTCGTGAAGAAGAAGACAAAGTCGAGTACCAAGCACACGAACCTTGCGATTGGGATCCGCAGTTCCAAGACAGCGCGTCGCGACGACATCCCAGAGCAGAGTGACGACAGCGACAGTGACGCCAGCGATGCCAGAGCTGCAAACAGAACAACAAACAGCACAAAGCACTCGAGAGCAGCAGGTAGCAAGCTCTTACACACGCGCGAAGCGACTGGCGACCGAACGCTTCAGCTCACAAACATGCTGCGATCGGAAGAAGCGAAGTTGAGCCAGCAACTCCTGATTGCGAGCGAGAAGGGCAACAAGCATGCTGCGTACTTGCTGCTGCATCAAGGTATCGACAAGGACCGGTGCAAAGGCATGGTGCGTCTTGAGTTGTGTGTCTGTGTGAAGAGTGGAGACAGACGTCGCTTGGGCAGATCTGACGCGGACCCTGTGATGCTGTTTGACGACCTATAGGGCGGCTACTCGCCACTGCACTACGCTGCGACGCGCGGCCACTTGGACGTGCTCCAGCTCCTCTTGACATTTGGCTGGCACGTCGACAGCTCGAATGACTTGCGCGAGACCCCGCTGCACCTCGCTGCGTACAACGGCCATGCTGCAGTTGCCGAGTGTCTTCTCGATCGCGGTGCAGACGTGAATGCACTGAGTAGCGACGACGAGACGCCGCTGTTCTACGCTGCGCGCAAGAGCCACAATCGCGTCGTGCGGCTCTTGATCCGGCGCGAGTGCGACTTGATGCACCCGAACCGGTTCGGCGACGTCGCAGAAGACGAAGCCACGCACGAGAAGACGCAGCTCGAGTTCACGACTGGCAAAGAGGACGCTCAGCGACTGTACACCGTGCGACTGAGTGAGACTCCCAGTCGTGGGAGTGTACCCATTGACCAAAGTGTGCCGAGCGAGCAGCGCATGAGTCAGATGCAGCGCGAACTCATTCTGTCGTTCCTCGACCTCAAGAGTCTCTGTCTCGCGTCCCAGACGTCGTACCGATGGCACCGCGCCGCTGACAATCCGTCACTGTGGCGCCGTCTCGGTGTCTCGCGATGGGAGCTGCTGCTGAGCGCAACGATGGGTCTCGGTGCTGTGTCGCCGATGGGAACAGTCGTTGGCGGTTTGCGCTTGAACCTCGCGAGCACGAGCAAAGCCGCGAGCCGTCGACCGTCGAGTTGCGACCAGGGCGGTAGTCGGTTTGCACCGCTAGCATCAGCAGCAGCACCGAGCATCCAGCGCAAGAAGAGCTCAGTGGTGCAGCGAGGCGGCGATGAACAGCGACCGCAGACAGCGCGGCTCTGCGGCTACTAGAGCTCATTGGGGATAGACTCGACTGCTCTCAGGTGCTAGTGCCATCCTATGAACAAAGCCACTTGGCACTCGCTTGTCCTCACAACGAACGACCCGCAAAGACTCGCGTCTTGCGCTTGAGTGCTTGAGTGGCTTGCCAGACTTGTGCTCGAATGTCTTGATACAGATACGCTCAAGTGAATCGAATCGCAATCATTCCGATCGAACCGAAAGCGAGGAGCGCAAATGCTCCCATTCGATCAAATCAACCAAGCGGCCACGACCTCGAACGCGATGGCGCGCGCTGCGTACTTGACGCTCTTCTTCGCGAACGCTGTCGCTGCAGCGCTGCTGCGCGAGTTTGGCAAGAGTGCGCTCCATGCTATCGCCACGCCTCTGGCCGTCACGCACGATTGCACCAGTACTACGCTCACTCTTGATTTGCTTCGTGCACACACACAGCTGTCTTGACGCGATTCAGCTACGTGTTTGGGCTCTTCTCCGAGTGCGAAGCCGAGGACGCAGGGGAGTACTGCGTCGGGAGCCAGCTCGTGTACAGGTGCGTGCGTCTTGCTTGGCTGATGGCTCTCACATACGCCTTGCAGCACCAGCAAGAGCTCAAACACGTCTGTGGGTGTCCTGGCAGAATGAGCTTTAGCATGGGCTGCTTCTTCCTCATGACTGGTCTCCTAAGCTGCGCAGTCGCGCGCGGGTGCGAGAACGTCTGCTGCCTCACGCTCGTGCAGCTCCCGCTGTACTTTGGCATGCTCGTCTGCTCGGTCTTCATCCCCAACTGTGCGTGTCGGTCGTTCGCAGCGCTCTTCGAGTCCGACGGCTTGCGATCGCTCGCTCAGGCGCACATACGGCTCAATGGGCTTACGCATACGTGGTGTGCTCGCGTGCCTAGCGTTCTTTGACGACTACGCGGACGTCGCACGCATTGCGTCGGCGCTGTTCATGATCATTCAGATCATCATCATCCTCGACTACGCCTGTACGACCGTCCGCTGCTCTGCTGGCTACGAGCGCCTGCTTGGGCCTCACGCCGCACGGCCTGTCTGTTGATCTAGACAACCTGCGGGACCACTTGCTGGAAAAGATGGACGAAGCTGAGCGCGATGGCGACGCGCGACAGCGTCTCCTGGACACGAGCGACGACGCGCCATCGACAGGAGCGAACACGAAGACGATGTGGTACGAACGACCGGCGTCGTGCTGCTCTACTGCTGTAGCTGGCTGATGGAGCCGTCTATGATGCACCTGTGATTGCACGGAGGAGCAGGGAAGCGGCGTACTTGCTGATCGTCACAGTGCTGACTGTCGCGTCCGTCGCGGCGATCGTCGTCATGTACACGCGGTTCGCTGGCTGCGACCTCAACACCGCGTTCATTACGCTCACTGTCCTGGCGTGCGGCGTCTTAACCATCCTGAGCAGTACGTCCTCCGTCCCTAGCGCTCGTTTGCTCACTCAGTAGACGCCCACATGATCGCCAGAGTGCTCACTGACGCTTGCGATGATGCTTGGGACCTGAGCGCAGTGCTGTCGTGGGTGAGTGCGGGCTTGCTCCCTGCATCTGCGTTCACTGCGTACGCAGTCTTCCTCTGCTACCAAGCCGTACGCTCGAACCCCGACCCATCGTGCAGCGCGCTTGACCCCGCGACGATCCAGCACCAGACCAAGAGCGTCGCTCTGAACGCGGCGCTCGCAGCGTTCACGATCACGTGGACGAGCTGGCGCATCTCGATGACGAAGACGAACTTGTTCACGCTCTCGCCGTCGTCGTCGTCTGCAGGCGCTGAGAGCGGCGATGACCATGAGGGCGATGGCGGCGAGACGAACGCACCTGTGCGAGACATCGAAGCTGGTCGCTTGGCAGCCGCGAGAGGCGCCGTTGAAGTGCCCGAGTACCAGTTCCACGCACTCATGCTCCTGGCGACGTTCTACATGGCGATGGTGATCACGAACTGGGGCTCGTCGAACGGGTACGCTCTCTCGTTTGAGCTCTTCTGCAGAGCGTCTCTTGGTGCGCACTCAGTGGGTCTCTGGTGTTTGTGCGGACCGGAGCAGCCTCGTGTCGGAAGGCGACGAGTTCGTGACGATGTGGGTCAAGATCGCCTCCCAGTGGGTCGCGATGGCGCTGTTCCTCTGGACGCTCATTGCGCCGTCAGTGTTCCCGGACCGCGACTTTGGTGTGTGAGCGATTGTGGGCGTGCGTAAAGAGAGAGAGAGAGACTCGTGACGCTTGGTGGAGCGAGTCCTCGTGCGAGGAGTGGCACGCAGCGTTAGGATGCCTGTCAAATTGAAGCCAACGTACGTGGGTCGTTGCACACAGCGGTCCACATCGCGCTCCACATTTGCGCTATAATAAATATCAAAATTATCTCAAAAATGAATGAATATGGAATTCATTTTGACGTAGTCAGATCGAATCTTTGACATCGCATGCTTCTCGCACACATCGCAAGACGCTCGGAGAACGAGCGAGCGAGGACGCCATGACGATCGAGCAGCAACAAGCAGCGCCGCTGTGTGTGGATAGTGCGCTAGCGCGCGCAGCAGCAGCAGCAGTGCAGGTCGAGTTCTCGATCCGAGTGCTGGCGCGCCACTTGCCGCTTGCGAGCAGTGACGACGACGATGCACACGTGTATCTTCTCGGCAGCCTCGAGCAAGTCGGCGCATGGGACGTCGACAAAGCAGGTCTGTGCGAGCGGATACGCTCGCTTGAGCTCGCGGTCTAGTAGCGCGTCGTACTGATTGCATCTGTGCGTGCGCTTCAGTGCCGCTCGCGTGCGTCTCGCGCACTGCAAGTGAGAGCGAGTGGCGCGTCCAGATCGCATTCCCGACTGCGACAGCAGCGCTTCCGCTCGAGTACAAGTACGTGATCAAGCGCTGCGCGAGCCAGGAGCCCGTGTCATGGGAAGCGCTTCCTGGCGACCGCACGCTCACGATCTCGTCGCGTCGCAACGTCGCACTGTACGTCCGTCCAAGCACGCGCTCTTCCCTCACTGTCCTCTCTACTAGGACGCGCTGCTTTCACTCACTCTCTCTCTCTCTCTCACGCACATGCCTGCTTGTTGTGGCCGTGCAGTCAGCAACCAGCGGCGCAGAGCTCGACGCATACATTTGCGTCAATGCCAAGCCCGGGGCCACGCACTGCCGCACTGGGGAACAGCGGCAACCGCAACGGCTTCCAAGAGTCCCGCTGTCCTCGCACGACGCGCGAGGCGAGTCCGTGGTGGGAAGTCGACCTGGGACACGCTCAGGCAATCGCGAGCGTCCAGCTCTGGCAAGCGATGACGTACCACGAGCACCCCAAGCACCCAGACGGTCAACCGCCAGTCGCGCTGGCCGCAACTCGCTCAACGAGCGCACCCGCGCCACTGCTCTACGTGCTTGTGTCAACTGAGCCGCTCAGTCGCGCAGGCGCTCAAGCACTCGCGGACGCTCAGGCGAGTACATTGGATGTCATTGTGCGTCCTGTGCGTCTTGACCCTGACGCTCGAGCCGTGAGCGTGAGCTTGAGCGATGGCGCGCCATGCGTTGGGCGGTACGTCCGTCTCCAGCACGCCAGTGATTCGAGCGTCCTCCAGTTCGCTGAGCTCGAAGTCTTTGGCGCTGTGAGTGAAGGACTCCAGCAGCACCAACAGCTCCACCAGCAGTGCGACGACGGCTTCTACGGTGTCGACAGCGCACTGGATGGCGACGCGCGTGCGTTCGTAGACAGCGAGTGGCTCGTCCCGTCGTCGCCGCTCGTCGATGTGCGCTTCTGGATTGGAGGCTTCCAAGCGACCACTCCAGCAGTGCAGTGGCTCGACTCGAGTGCTGAGACGGAGGCAGTGGCGATCGAGCTGGAGCACCACCGACGCACGGACGCAGACTCGAGCGACAGAGAGTGGTCGCCTGTGGCAGTCGACGTGCGGAGCAGCGAGCTGCTCGATCGCGAGTCATCTGAGATCGTCGCAGCCATCGCTGCCGCTACTAAGGACACCACAGTCGACCTCTCAAGCTACAGGAACACCAGCGATCGTCTCAAGCTCGACGCTAGTGTCTCAACATTGCCAGGTGCGTGGCTCGACCACCTCGCGTGGCTAAGCGACGTCGACCCAGCGCTGAAGCACCAGCTGCAGCTCAAGGTCGAGACGCGGACGTTCGCACGAGGCAGTACGCTCCTCGCGTTCGGTGAGCGCCGGCGCACGATGTTCTTCATCCGGACTGGCGTGGTCGCAGTCGTCGGTCCCGACACTTCAGTCGGCGCGAAGACGCTTGGGACGCTTCAGTCCGGCACGCTCGTCAACGAGCTCAGTCTCTTTGGCATCTGGTCGCAGCAGTTAGCAGCTTTTCAAGCAGCCGACAACGACACTGTCGTCGTGTGCGAGTGCCTGGACTTCCGCGCACTCGTCGGCGTCCTCGGCGCAGCGTTCGTTGCGTCTGTGCGAGCGCGTGTGATCCGCAATGGCTCTCCGTCCACACGGTCGTCTCCGATCGCTACCCAGAACACACAACCGCATGCTGTCCACTACACGGACGCGACACGCGCACAGGTCTTCCGAACCAAAGCCCCAGCCACTGCGCTCGCAGCAGGCGCCGCAGCACTCGCGCATCGCTTGAGCTTCAGTCTGTTTGCCTATGAGCGTGGAGGCAACGAACACGGCACGAAGCTCGGAGCTGCGAGTCTCCTCCTCTCGCAGCTCAGTGCCCATGGCGAAGGGTCGTTGACGCTGCCAATCACGAAAGACAGCAGCGTTGTGGGCCAGCTCACGCTCTCGTACGTCGTCATCAAACCGTTCGTCCATGCCGCGAACACACTCGCACGCGTCTGGCGCTCGTACTGGCGTCCACGCGCGCCTCTGAACGTTGGACACCGCGGCATGGGGCGATCGTTCCACCAAGTCGCAGGCTACCGCCACGCACTCACGCGCGAGAACACGCTCGCATCGTTCATCCTCGCGGGCCGAAGCGGCGCAGACTTTGTCGAGTTTGACGTCCAGCTCACGCGTGATCGCGTCCCAGTGCTCTACCACGACTTTGTCCTGCGCGTGGGGCTAGAAGACCAGCACGCGTGGACGCTCGGGTCCCGCGCCGAGGCGTACGAAGTCGGGATCCACGACCTCACGCTCCGGCAGCTCCAGCGGTCGCGCACCGCACCCGCGAGCCGTAGTAAGACAGCAGCGACAACGGACGTCCTGCGCCAGCGCGTGCGCAAGCACTGGACCCAGGTCGTGCGTCAGAGCGGCCGAGTCCCCCAGCCGACGCGCCCTACTACACGAACCAAGCGTCCTAGTGCCGACGCCGAGGCGGACGAGTCGCACCTCGTCGACTTCTTCCCAACGCTCGAGGCATTGCTCAAGCACGTGCCGTCGGACATTGGCTTGAACGTCGAGATCAAGTACCCGGACAACCTCTGGCGCTCGGCGATGCGGCAGTCGGCGCCGTTCGATATGAACGCGTACGTCGATGCGATCCTCGCGTGTGTGTTTGCGCACGCAGGCGCGCATCGCCGCGTCTTCTTCTCGTGCTTCGACCCGACTCTGTGCGTGCTCCTGCGCGCGAAGCAAGCGCGCTACCCCGTGCTCTTCCTCACGTACGGCTCGATCCAGCCGCAGGCGTTCGATGCGCGCATGACGCTCCAGTTCGCGGCCAAGTTCGTCGAAATGGAGCGATTGAGCGGCATTGTGTCGAATTCCGACGCGTTTTTGACAAACCCGGAGCTGGTCGGGATCGTCAAAAACGGAGCGTTGACAACACGTGACGACGCGCTGCCGACTGTGCTGCTTACGTGGGGCGACGAGAACACGAGCCATGCGAGCGTGCAGCTCCAGAAGCAGCACGCGGTCGACGGCGTCATTAGCGACAACATTGGTGACCTCACGCGCCACGACGCCAAGCTTCGCAAGCAATGCGGACAAGAGCAAGCATCGTCGTAGTTGGATGCTCCAAAGTCGACAGGCAGACGTCGACAGCGATGGTGCACCAAGAGCGCGGACCGTAAGTGCTCCATGTGCGTAGCCACACACGTAGTGTCAAGTGTCAGGCACAATAGCAAGAACAGCAACACATGCACTCGCGTACTGAGGAACGTGGCAAGCGATCGAGGCATTCAAGTGCTGCTCGTACTTAGTCGAATCCCAATTCGACACACAAAATCCCAGCACATCACGATGGACGAGGCTGCCACGACATCGTCGCTCTTTGCGCGCCTATGCGAGCTCTTTGCGCAAGACCCGCTCATGTGCGTCTGCGTGACTCCCGTGCGTATACGCCTTGTTGCAGATGCCCACTCGCTCACGCTCGCTGCGCTCTCTCACCTGTGCTGCTGCAGTGACGAGATCGGACTCGTGCTTGGCGTCGATGACGCCCAGCTCACTCCTGCGAATGCGTTTGTGCTCGAAGAGCACAAGCTCGGCGTCGCGTTGAGCGCCGGCCCGCAGCTGTTTCGAGAAGCACGCACGCGCTTCCATCAGCTCAATCCGCTGTTGCCGCAAAGGACGCAGCGTGACGACAGCGCAGCAGCGCTCGTCACGGAGCTGCTCGACTGCACACGCGCCGTACTGCTCATCAGCGCCGACTTTTACTCTGCGTGGAACACTCGGTGCGGCTGTCTATGGCATGTGTCGAAGCGCACACTCCCTAGCACTAACGACTACTTACGATGCTTCTGGCTAACAGCAAGGCGCTCGTGGAGCGCGGCTGGCTCGACGCATTCGCAGAGACGCAGTTCTGCGACTTGGTCTTCACGCTCCACCCCAAGAGCATCGACACGTGGGCGTACCGTCGGTGGCTCGCGACGCAGCTCCTCAGTTCCACGGCGCCACCATCACCAGCGTCATCGTTCTCACCGTTAGCAGTCGCGCCTCTGGTAGGCGATGCGCGCCAGGAGTTCTGCGACCGTCAAGTCGCTGTCTGCAGTCTCTTGGCCGAACAAAAGCCGCGGAACTACCACGCGTGGAGCTTCCGGCACTGGGTCGCGTCGCATTTGCCAGTCGACGCGCTTGAGCGTGAGCTTGGGGCGATGGCGCTCTGGTGCGAGCGCCACATCACGGACCACTCGGGCTGGAACCATCGGCAACATGTCCTGAACGTCCTCATCCAGCGGACGCGACAGCAAATGGGGACAGCAGATGCTGTGGCGTACAGAAGAACGCTCATTGTCGCTGAGCACGCGTTCTTGTCGACGATCATGGCGACGTACCCGAGTCATGAAGCGCTCTGGTGCCATCGCCGCTTTGTTGTCCAGCTCTTGGTGCACGACGTTGTCGAAAACGTCGACAGTGTCGACGCTACTGTCGATTACGTCGAAAACACGAACCTCAGCCGCGTCCTGACCGACTTGACTGTGAAAGCGGCATCAGCGACTGCACCAACGAAGATCGAGGCGCTTGCACCTGCGCACGCCACCCAGACGTGGCAAGCGATCGAAGCGTTGCTGCTGTCAGCTGCAAGTGTTGCCAGCCCGACAAAGTCGTCTGAGCAAGTGCTGCTCGCAGTCGCTCTCGAGGTCGAGACTGCGTGGCGCATTGGGCATCGGTACGCGCAGCGCTTTGCGCTCTGGTGTGTCGAGCGCGTGCTGCGTCAGGCGCAGCTGCCTGGATCAACGCAGTGGCGCAGTCTCGAGACTGCTTTGTGCATCAGCCTCCGCACAGCCGACCCGCTGCTCGACGACCTCTGGCGCAGCCATAGTGCGCACCAGACCTGACGAAGACCTCCCTGTCGATCCAACAGTGCGCGTCCTCGCACCGGGTAGGCGCAGCAGCGAGAGGAGCTAGAGCAAAGAGCACGCTACTCGGCGACCAGAGTCCTCTCGCTCATCCTCATCCTCATTGCCTCGTGCTCTTGCTCGTGCGTTGTCGCTTGCGTCTGCCGTGCTCCATCTACGTATTGTACCACTACCATCTTCTCGATCCACTATCGCTTCGTTCTGGGCCATGCCTGTCATTTGGGTCCTCGATTGATCCCACGACGGGCATCGACTGCTGCGCATCTGGGTCCTTCCCTCGCTCACTTGCTGCTCGCTGAGATGAACTGTGCGACGCCGTTGATGATCGCGTCCGAGAAGTGGTAGTAGAGCACGAGCTGCCAGTCCGTGCCCATGCGGTACTGCTGGTACAGGTCGTCGATCGTCATGTAGTCCTCGAGCTCTTGGTCAAAGAGCAGGTCTTTCCGGATCACGACGCCGCTCCCAGGCGTCGACGCGGCGTGCGTGAGGCCGCTCGTTGTGCAGTTCGAGCGCGGGAGCACGACTTTCATGTGATCGTACGAGCTCACGTGGAGGAACCGCGCGATCTGGCGCTTGAGACTCGCGATCTTGAGCGGCGTCGGCGTCGCAAACACGTTTGTCTGGAGCTGCGGCGCGTCTTCGCGCTCCTCTGGGTGCAGCAGCACGCAGATGTGCACGACTGTAGGCGCTGTCGTCGTTGCACTCGCACTGGAGGACGACGGCTGGGTCGCGCTCGCTGCTGCTGCTGGCGTCGGAGTACTTGAGGCTATTGATGGCGATGGCGCCGGCGCTGCGTGGCGCACGCGCTTGTGCGCGAGGTCTTCGTCTTCAGAGTGCGACGTGGAGCCACTCGACGAGTCAGACGACGCCGAGTGCGGCGGCGCAGTGCGCTTCTCGCGGCCACTCGGTCGAGTCGCAGAGCTCGAGCTCGAGCCATTTGCGACTGGTGTCGAGGCTGCAGACGGCGGCGGCGAGCTCTCGGTCGCTTTCTTCTTCCCACCCTAGTTCCCAGTCATGGCCCCAGTTCAACAGGTCAGTCACAGTTACAAGCCAAGCGCTGGCGCTAGCCACCAGTCTGTGGCTCCTAGATCGCCACAACCAGCAACCAGCAACCCCACGGACTCGGACGCACCAGTCGCCGGAGCTTCTCTTGGTTCTCGACACCGGCCTTGGCGCTCTCTGTGAGCGCATTGTTGTAGTGGCGCGTCCGGTTGATCTCCTCGATGAGCTTTGCCTCTTCGCGCTCAAACTTGGCGAGGTCTGGGTAGATCTTGTGGATGAGCGCGTCAAAGTTCTCGTCGCGACGCAGCGAGCGCTTCGACGGAATGTGGATCCGACACGACGGACACTCTTTGTTCCCGACGCGGAGGCACTTTTGAATGCAGTCGCCGCAGAACCGGTGGAGACACTCCATCACGACCATCGTGCTCCGGATCACGCACAAGCAGATCGGACACGTGAGCTCTGCGTTGAGCACGCGCACTGGCAGCGTCTTTGTTGCGCTTGGGTCCGTCACTGGCGCCCGTGGCTGGCGATAGAGGTCGTACAGCGTGCAGTCGTCCACAAGCTCAATTTCGTCGTACTCGCTCCGCTGGCTCACGTGTGCATTCGGTGTGTTCTTTACGAGCGCATTGTACTCTTCGCGCGTGAACTCGTACGGGTTCTGCGGCGGCGAGTCGCGCGGTTGCTGCTGCTGGCGCGCCGAGCGGCTCGCAGACGACGTCGTCATGATCGAGCGTGCGCACGCACACACACACACGTGCTGCTCCAGCTCTTGCTCCAGCTCAGACGTATATATGTGAGCTTGATGTGTGGGACAGCAATTCCTTGTTGATGAAAGTGAGGGACTTCCCGCCTGCATTATAACATATGTTATCTAAAATGGCATTCTCCGTTTCGATACTGAAGCCTTTTCTGATGTAGCACAGCTACCTTCGTACAAGCCATGCGAACATACCACAACGTTCGTGTGACTTGTGCGACCACCGCATACGTCGTCGCGTCGCCGCAAGGAGTGCGCCGTGCAGAGCGAGTAAGCATTCTACAAGTCTGCATACAAAACGATTGTGCCTTGTCGCTTTGTAAGAACGAATTTCTGGGCGAGAACATATTGTCTGACAACGCGGAATGAGTGGTGGAAATCGTCTGTGTGGACCACAACGGAGAATTGTCGGTGTGGACTACGCCGATGAATCTCCTCCTCACATACTTGATTGGAGGTGAATATGATGCAAGATCAGCGGAAGGTATACTTGGACTTGTTCTTCTATTGACAACACAAGCTCGTGTTTCGTGGTGTGACAGCGTCAATAACGCTCATGCGAATAGAGTTGGTCTTGGCAAGTGGTGACATCAATGCGTTTCCCAGCTGTAAGGTACTCGGAACTTCAAGATCAGATTCATGATGATGTGCCGTAGAGCTGGTTCATATTGCAGCATAAGGTACCTCTTTCAGTCGCGACCACACATTCGATGTAGTACACATCACAATAGATAAAGGGCAGAGAAACGGCGACACGCTTCACTATCAAGATGCAACAGTCGCTTTGCGTTCGACATGTGATATAGAAACATTGTATATTAATAAAATGAATATTTGCGGTGTGTGTGTCACGTTCAAACCACGCCTCGCGTTCGGCACGTTTGGTAGAAACACCGATATCAATTTGAACAATCCCGCTTTGATAAAATTGGGGTTCGGACAATTAATCGGAGGTTACATCTCGGCTATTTCTCATAATGAGTTACATTTAGTTGATTTTTCAAACATTCATGTCAAATTTGAGGTTCCGCTATCGATGTGATTGGGTGTGTTTACAGTACAGTGTGATTTTGTCATGGTGAGATCGGAATATATAACTCCAATCCGAGCCAAGCGTCGTTTCACCATCGTATCAATGACTTTGTTTTCACTATTGAATATGGTTACAAAATTTTGTCATTCTTTTCATAAGTCTGTTGCAAACTACCA
>JAASFT010000264.1:0-25985 GCA_023333885.1 Globisporangium parvum
ACGCCGATCCTGACGCTCTACCACTGGGACTTGCCGTCCGAGCTCCACACGGAGCTCACGCCGCGCGGCTGGATCAGCAGCGACATCGTCGACCACTTTGTCACGTACGCCGAGCTCATGTTCGCCGAGTTTGGTGGCAAGATCGAGTTCTGGTCGACGTTCAACGAGCCCTGGACGTTTGTGACGCAGGGCTACGGGAACGGCCAAGCCGCGCCAGGGCTCAAGCACTCGAAGACGAACACATACACTGCAGCACACAACGTCCTGCTCTCGCACGCAAAGGCTGTGCAGCGCTTCCGTGCGCTCAAGCAAAGTGGTGTGATCCACGCAAACGCACGCGTGGGCATTGTGCTCAACGCCGACTTCTCGTACCCGCTCAACGCGAGCGACCCGATGGACGTCGCCGCGGCATCGCGCAAGATGCACTTTGGTCTCGGCTGGTTCCTCTCGCCCCTTGTGTCAGGCAAGTACCCAGTCGTGATGCGCGAGCGCGCCGGTTCGAACTTGCCCGAGTTCACAGTGGAAGAGGCAGCGCTCGTGAAGGACTCGTACGACCTCTTCATGCTCAACCACTACTCGTCCAAGGTCGTCGTGGACTGCACGTCGCCGCTGTCCAAGGTCAAGTGCAAGAAGCAGGCGCCAGGCTGGGAGCGCGACTTGGGCATCGACGAGACGCGTCCACCGCCGGGAGCACGGCTATCGAGCACGAACGAGCTCGGCCAGCACAACTGCAACTGGTTCACGGGGTACCCTGCCGGCTACCTCGAGACGATCAAGTGGATGCACGCGCACGACCCAACGGCCGAGATCCTACTCACAGAGAACGGCTGGTGCGGCAATGCGACGATCGACAACATGGACCAGCTCTGGTACTACCAGACGTACATTGGCGAAGTGCACAAGGCGATCACAGAGCTCAAGATCCCGATCATCGGCTACGCTGCGTGGTCGTTTGTCGACAACTACGAGTGGGGCTCGTTCAAGCCGCGCTTCGGTCTCTACTACGTCAACTTCACGTCCGAGACTGGGTCAAAGGACGGGTACGTGCCGAAAGCGATCGACCTCGCGCGCATCCCGCGCATTGCGGCCAAGTGGTACGCGCAAGTGGCAAAGACCAAGTGCCTCGACGGCTTTGAAGTCGCGGCGTCCTCTTCAGTGGCTCAGCGCGTTGCTCTGTCGGCAGATGCAGCGCAGCTGGGCGTGCATGAGCGCCACTCGCGCGCGATCGCAGGACTCTTTGTGTGCATCGTGTTCGCGACGCCAGCGCTCGTGTGGCTCATGAAGCGCCGTCGCAGCTCGACGCATGCGTTGCCTGCTGCTGCGACCGAGGCAACACCACTGATGCGTCGCGACTGAGTCTGCGTCTGATGCAATCGGCTGAGACTGAGGCGCCTGCGTTAAGTGATAAATCAGGTCTCCTCTCCCTTTTCACTGTCTCTCCCAGCCAAGATTCCCTGTGTAGCCTGATCGAGTGGATTTTCACCACTTAACCCACACCAAAATCAACCGTCGCCGTCAAACTGCAACGGCTGCACGAGCAGCAGCACTTGGCCATTCGCCAGCTCCGACGCAGCAGCAGCTCCCACGTCACCTCACTCCACGCGCATGAAGACGCTCCACGTACTAGCAGCCGCTGCTGCAGCGCTTGCGCTCCTCCATCCGAGCGCGTCTGCTGCGCCAAAGACACCGACGAACGTGCCGCTCAACGGCTGGTACAAGTGCAGCGCGAGCACGCTCTACGGCAACCCCAAGCAGCCGCACAGCGACGACTACTACTTGGAGACCAAGTCGCGCGGACGCCACAAGCACCACAAGCACCGCGGCAGCGATGCGCTGTCGCAGCAATCGCAAACGCAATCGCAAACGCAGCGCGAGCTCCGCGCGCCGAGCGTGCGCGTGGGCGAGCAGCGAAAGGCGACGCTGCCGTTCCTGCAGAAGCAGCAGTCGCTCGAGTGGATCGCGCGCGAGCAGAGCGCTGTCGCTGCGACGCTTTCGCCGCCACTGGAGCACCACCGCGCACACGGCAAGGCGAAGCGCTCGTGGCTCGGCGGCATGGACCTGAGTCCGCCGCAGTACGAATGCGGCGCATTCCGCGTCCCGCTCTGCTACGAAGGCGTCTGTGAGAGCAACCGCACGATCGACGTGTTTGTCAAGCGCGTCGCAGCGAAGAAGCCCTCAGCAGCGGAGAAGCCAAAGGCGTTGTGGGTGCTCCAGGGCGGTCCCGGCGCGTCGTCGACTGCGATGGAGAGCTTGATGGACGATCTCTACCACGAGCTCGACGGCGACGTGAGCATCTACACAATGGACCACCGCGGCACTGCGCGGAGCCACCGGCTGATCTGCGACGCTGCGCAAGCCGGTACGACGGGCAGCCCAAGCGGCACGTCGATTGGTGTCGACGAAGTCCCCGCGTGCATCCAGGACGTGCTGTTCCAGATCGACAACCAGACTGCGGCGTTCTCTGTCACGTCCGCGGCGATGGACCTCAAGAGCGTGATCGACCACCACTTGAGCGACCACGACGTGTTTGTCTACGGCTTGAGCTACGGCACGTACCTCGTCGAGCGACTCATCCACTTTGCCCCCAAGGCGGTCAAAGGCTTCTCGGTCGACGGCATCGTCTCGGAGTTTGGCGCAGATGCCGACGCCCGCGCGACGTACTCGAACTGGGACCGCGACGTCGGCATCGTCGCCGACCGCTTCCTCGGCTACTGTCTCCAGGACGCGTTCTGCAAGTCCAAGTTCCCTGGCGTGGCCGACCTCAGTGCGTTCACGCGCGCGCTCTACAAGAAGCTCGACGCCGCGGCGAAAGACGCGCCAGGGACAAACGCCTGCGCGGATGCGCTTGCCTTGTCTGGGACGCGTCCGTCCTACTTTCTCCGCACGACGTTCGGCGACTACCTCCCGTCCGACGAGTGGCGCACGACGATCCCTGCGATCATCTACCGCGCCGCGCGGTGCTCGCGCGAAGACGCCGAAGTGCTGCAGCTCTTGGCAGAGCCCGCGGCGTTTGGCGAGACCGAGGACGAGACCGAGGACATTGACAACTTGCTCTACACGTCCGAGATGCTGTACAACGTGATCGTGTTCTCCGAGATGTGGGAGTCCCCGAGTCCGGACAAAGCGACGCTGCTGCAGTGGTACGAGAACGCGACGATGGCGTCCGACAACTTCTACTCGCTGCCGTACTACTGCCTCTTCACGGGCAGCAACGAGAAGGGCTGCGCAGAGCTCACACACCTCCCGCCGTCGCTGCCGTTCGTGTACAAGCGCGACCAGTACTGGAACGTCCCAGCGAAGCTCCCGAGCCACGCGTCAGCGCTCCTGCTCGTCGGCGGCCTCGATGTCCAGACCCGCCGCGCGTACGGCGCGATGGAGTACAAGGCGATCGAAGGCGAGAAGATGCTCGTGGACTTTACGTACGCGAGCCACTGCACGACGTTCACGACGCCGACGACGACTGGCAAAGGCGCGTGCGGGATGCTCGTGCTCGCGTCGTTCGTGCGCGAAGGCGGCGTGCTCTCGCGCGTCGACACGAGCTGCATCGCCGACACGTACAAGCTCGACTTCAAAGACGCAGCGAACAAGGCGCAGGACCTCTTTGGCACGCACTCGCTGTACGGCTGAGCGAGTGTTTTTGGACTTGTGTTTCCCATCGTAGATACAAATAGCAAGTCTAGAGGAGGAATGCCGCGGGAAAGGTTATCCAACACCAGTGAATATCCAACACAATCGCAACTGCATCGAGCGCCATCACGACACGTGCTGCTGCTTGGACGACTGCGTTGAGCGCCATGGACGTTCCGTCGTGGCACCCAGCGAACCAGGACGCAGACACGCGGCGGCTGATGATGGCGTCGACGGCGACGATCCCGCGCACCGAGTTCAAAGTCATGGCGGGCTCGAGCGCGGACACGAGCACCGACGCTGGGCGGCAGCTCATGAGCGAGCTCAGCGGCGGCGGCAATGGTCCGACCGCCGCGTTTGAAGGGCGAGGCTTGGACACGTCCGACCGGTGCGTCTGTTCGTGCCACGCATGTGTGGAGGCGCGGTTGCGCTGCTGCTGCTCATGCGTGCGTGTGCTTGTGCGTCTATAGACTGTACCTGATGGAGCAGAAGAAGATCGCCGACGAGCAGAAGAGCAGGCGCAAAGCCGAGGAAGACGCTCGTACGTACGCGCTCTTGAGGCTTCTGCTTGTGTCACTTGCGTGCTGACGCGTGTGTGAACACACGACAGAGCTCCAGAGCTTTCGGTCGACTGCGCTGAAGCTCCAGGCGGCGCAGAAGGCGGCGCTGTTGGTGCCGGACGTCGTGGCATCCGTCAAGACAGCAGCGCCGCCAGTGATCGTCACTGCGAAGAAGCCAGCGGTCAAGGCGTCGCTCACATCTGCGATCGTGACGATCAAACCCAAGAAGCGCCGCACTGAAGCAGACGCCAGCTGCAGCAAGCGTGTGAAGCAGCAGACGCCTTCCGCCGCTGCACCGGGCGTCAGCCAAGCACCAAAGGCGTCCACGACGCCATCGAAGTCAAAGCCGCCGGCCGCTGCTAGCCCCGCGAAAGCTCCTAGTTCGCTGCTGCTCCAGGGCTACTCGAGCAGCAGCAGCAGCGACGACGACGACGCCAGCGCATGACTGGGACGATCTTCAGACCACTAGGCACCGCCGCGAACACAGACACTCCGACACTCGTGCGGATGCGCCACAGGTGATCTAACTTATCTATTCATTCGGTCCGTTGGGCCGTACACACTCACGCATGGCGGCGCTGCTCCCGGTCTATCGCTCGATCCGCCCACTCGGTCGCCTCAGTCGCTGTCGTCGCCAAACGTGATCTTCGTCGCCTTCTTCGTCACGTCGACGTTCTTCGCGAACGCGCCGTAGAGCTTGTGCTCCTTCTTCTTCACGTGCGTGCCGAACTTGGTCAAGTCCGCCGGCACGTCCTGGTTCGAGTCGCGGAGCAAGTTGACGAGCTCGCCGGCGCGCGGCTTGTCGTTCGCCGTGAAGAACGTGTGCGCAATGCCCTTCTTGCCGCCGCGGCCAGTGCGGCCGATGCGGTGGACGTAGTCTTCGATCGTGAGCGGGAACGAGTAGTTCAGGACGTACTCGACGCCCGGGATGTCGAGACCGCGAGCAGCGACGTCCGTCGCAATGAGCAGCGGGATCTTGCCCGACTTGAAGCGCTCGACGGCTTCCGACCGCTGCGCCTGGTTCCGGTCGCCGTGGATCGCAGCGCACGTCCAGCCCTTTTGCTGGAGCATGCGCTCGACGCGGTCCGCCTCCTTCTTATAGAGCACGAAGAGCAGCACGCGGTTCGTACGCGAGCTGTGGTACTTTTGCAAGAGCGCGTGCACGCGGGCGTCGCGCGCGCGGTCGTCCACGACTTCGACAAGCTGCGTGACGTTCTGACTCGCCGCGAGGTCGTCCGAGCCGATCGTGACCTTGACCGGGTCCACGAGGAACTCGTGCGCAAGCTTCTGGATCGACTGTGGCCACGTGGCGCTGAACATCGCGATCTGGCGCTCGGCGTGCGTCTCGCCGATGATCTTCCGGATGTCCTTCTCAAAGCCCTCGTCGAGCATCCGGTCGGCTTCGTCAAGCACGACGTACGAGACCTTCGACAAGTTGCACGCGCGCTCCTCGAGCAAGTCTTTCAAGCGGCCAGGCGTCGCAACGACGACGTGCACGCCGTCGCGCAGCGTCTTCTTCTGCACGTTCTTGGGCACGCCGCCGTAGATGCACGTGCTGCGGAGACCACACAGCTTCCCTGCCTGCGTGATCACGTCCGAGCTCTGCATCGCAAGCTCGCGTGTCGGCGCGACAACGAGCATGCGCGGCCCAGGGCACTTGGCCGACAGCGCTGGCTGCGCTGCGATGTGGATCAAGCCTGGGATCGAGAACGCGAGCGTCTTGCCGGAACCAGTCTCGGCAATGCCGATGATGTCCCGCCCAGACGCAAGGATCGGCCAGCACTGACTCTGGATCGGCGTCGGCTTGCTGAAGCCCTCGGTCGTCTTGAGGAACTTGGCTTCGAACGTCACGTCCTTGAAGCTCCGGATCGGGCGGTACAGGCAGTTATTGCCGCTGATCGTCATCTCGTTCTCCGTGTGGAACGCTGCGACCTCGTCGTTGCTCATCTTCGCAGTCGCGCTGCTCTCGACGTAGAACGACTTCTTGAAGCTCCCGTCCGCTGCTGGTGACTGCTGGTACGGTCCGTTGGAAAAGTCCGCCGTCGGTGCATCGTCGTCGTCGTTGCTGCTCTTGCTCTTCTTCTTCTTGTCTTTCTTTGCTTTCTTCGGCGCGACGTCCGCATCAGCATCAGCAGCAGTAGCGACGTCGGCGTCGTCCGTGCGCTCGCGCTTCTTCGACTCCTTCTTGGCTTTCTTGGCCTTCTTCTTGTCGCTCTTGCTGTCGTCAGCAGTCGGCTCGTCAGTCTGCGCAGCGACTGCAGCCGCCGCCGCCTTGAGCTGCGCCTTCTTAGCCTTCTTCTCCTCCTTGCGCTGGCGCTTGGCGTCGGCGTCCGTCATGGCGATGATCGAGGTGCTCGAGGTGTTCGAGGTGCTGTGTGATGTGTCCTGGACGTCGAGACAGCAGGAATGCGGAGCTCCAAGCGTTGCGCTCGCACCTAAGCGAGTGCCTCGCACGGCCAATCAAAACGCAGACATCTTATGTGCGCGTCGTAACATCGAGACAGCGTGTTGCGAGATTGCTATCTGCACGTCTTCGCGCATCACTCGATGCGTTCCCTGTGTTTCATCACGCTCGAATCCAGACACTGACATTCGGGACGCGCGTCCCGAAAACCCACGAGCATAGCCGTTCAAACCTCGGCACCAAGTTCCCGCCCTTGATTGAGCGCGTGCGAGATGGCGCCGTCGCCCCCGACACCGCGCTCTGCTGCTGCGCGCCGCCGCCGCATGATCATGGACGACGACGACAGCGACGTCGTACCGCCGCACCGTAGCGTCCGCGCTGCTGCAGCAACGACGACGACTGGCGCAGGCGACGCGACGCCGAGTCCACCGCCGCGCCTCGAAACGCTCAGTCGCCTCGCGACGCCAGTCGCACGCAAATCCGACTCGATCGCGTCGCAGTTCCAGCGCGAGATCCTCGGCAGCGAGTTTGCCTCAAAGACACTGCAGCTGCGGCGCGATGCACCGACCGCACGCGGAGCTGGTACGCGCACTACACGCGCTCCTTTTGCTTGTTGAGTAACCGGCAACTGACGCACTCGCGCGCGCTGCATCCGGTTGTATGTGTGCTCATAGACGACAGTGCGTCGACGCAGGACGACATTCAGATCAGCACACCCGAGACGTTTGCAATGAAAGGCGCGACGACTGCTGCCGCCACCAGTGCGCGTGACGCCACCTCCAGCACGCCGCCAGCAGAGCGCACTGGCGCAGCCCTCGCGCATGCGGTCGCCAGCGAGACGGACGAAGAGAAAGAAGAGGACAATGGCAGCGATGCGCAGGAGGAGCCGGAGCGCAGTGAGCGCGCAGTGAGTGCGCTTCAGTCGCCGCGTCGCACGACACTGTCGCCTGCGAAAGCGTCGCTGCTCGTCACGAGCGACAGCAGCATCGTGCTGGACGACAGCGCGATCTCGCGGCGCGACACGGTCTCGCCTCAGGCGCTCAAGAGTCTGCTCCAGAGCATCTCGCTCAACGACGCGAGTCCAAGAGCGCAGTCTGTTGCGGCAGGAGCAGGGAACGGACAGAGTGAACTTGTCAGCACGCAGGAGCGCAGCAGCAGCAGCAGCGCGAACCAGTTCCTTGCGTCTTCGTCCTCAGCGTCCACGTCGCTGCTCCGGACGCCCGACTCTGTGCGCAAGACGCGCGCGATGCAGCGCAGAGAGACGGAGGAGCGCACGCTCTCGCCCAGCGAAGCGCTCTCGATGACACTGAACGACGTCGCGCCGCCGCGTGCGCCAGCGAGCCGACGCCTCTCGACGCTGCACGAAGACGCAGTCGATGCGACGGACGATCCTGATGCTCCGAGCAGCAATGCAACGAGTCGACTGACTGCGTCGCACGAGCCGAGTCGGCGCGCAACGCTCGAACCGACAGACGCCGCAGACTTTCTCGCAGCGCTGCGCGACGAGATGGCGAGTGCCTCGGACAGCGAGACGCAGGCACGGAAGGACGATGGGACGACGAGCTCCCGGAAGCGACGGCAGTCGATCCAGACGATAGCGTCAGCTGGGACGGATGCGTCGCCCGTCACGCGGTCTCGGAGTCGCCGCGCGACAGTCGATCCGAGCGACATGGTCTCGCTCAGTACCGACACTGTCGGTCGGAGTGCCGCTGACCGTCGCGAGACGCTCAATGTCGACGACCTCCATGAACTCGGTCAGAGTGACACAGATCGTGGTCAGGGGCCTGGACGAACGACGCCGTCGCGTCGCGAGACGCTCAATGTCGACGACCTCCACGAGCTCCACGCCGATCTGCAGCAGGCGGTTGAGGACACCAACGACAATGACGAGGAAGAGCGTGAAGCGATGCATGTAGACGCGACTGCGTCACGCAAGCGCAAGCAGCAAGACGAGGCGGCTGAGAGCAGCAGCAGCGCTGCGAGTCCAGTCGCGACAAGCGCCGCGAAGAAGACGCGGAACAGTGCGAGTCCATCTGCGAGTCCGCCGCGCGACTCGGTCGTGTCGATGCACTCGAGGCAAGCGACCGGCTTGGCGCGACCGCAGAAGACGCCGACGCCAGGCAAGCAGTCGCGTAGTGCGCGCGAGGCCGAGCAGCACCAACAGCAACGGGACCAGGCCGAGACGCCAGGACGCCGCAGTCGCGGACTCGAGCGCCAGTCGCTGCTCGCCAAATTCAGCTCGCCAGTGCCGGCTGCAGCGCCTACGAAGACACCGTTGCGCGGCATCCTGAGCGCCAAGAAGCCAGCAGCAGCAGCAGCACTGGGGCTCCTCTCGACACCGACCAAGTCTGTGAACTTTGGACCGCCGCAAGGCGCCGAGTTCAACCTCGGCTCGCCGTCGACGTCCATGACGCCGATGCTCGCGAAGGACGCGCGGCGGCTGTTCCCGCTCGACCGCGTCGCGTCGCCGCCGCTCGGGCAAGCGGACGACGACGAGGACGAAGACGAAGAGACGTCGCTGAACACGTCGCTGCTGGACGAAGCCGACGCGATCGACTCGGACGACGCCGAGCAAAAGGACAACGACGACGATGGCGATGAAGACGACACGATCGAGCGCACCCTTGACCGCTTGAGCGCAGCACTGAGCGCCAAGTCTCCACCCGACAAGAACCGCCGGCGGTTCAGTCTCCGCGGTGTGAGTCCGCTGGACAACCAAGCGAATGCCCGGCGCTGGCGCCGCACGAGCGTGAGCGCAGTTGTGCGGTCGCCTGTGTCTGCAAGGAAGCTCAAAGGCATTGAGCCTGGCGCGCTCGCACCGCCGGCTCCGCGACCGGCTCCGTCACCAGCACATACGTCCGTGTTCCTCAGCGACCCGACCGAGAGCGCAGTTGCAGGACGAACGGCATACGCAGACTCGTCAGCGTCGTCGGACGCGAGCGAAGACATGGAGATCACGGGCGACTTCTCTGCGTTCGTCCAAGCGAGCGGTCTCCTGTCGGCGAGCGCAAAGAAAGCCACAGCAGCGATGCCGGACTTTCGCTTCCGCGGCCGCACCAAGGACGCTACGCCGTCGGTCTTTGACGACTCGCTCCAAGGCGACGGCGACACGGTCGAGCTCGGAAGTCTCGGCGATCTCTTGGCCGAGTCGGCCGCGTACGCGAACGTGAACGCGAACGCGAACGCGAACGCGAACGCTTCTGCCACTTCGATGTCTGCTCCAGCATCCGCCACCGAGAACGGCATCCATGAAAATGACGGCGATGGCGATGACAGCGATACGCCTGCGCTCGGAAGCCTTGATGACCTCGCGCGCGAGGGCGAAGAGCCTGCGTCGCCACGTGCCAACGCTGTCGTTAGCGCTGCTGCTAGGCGCCGCTTCAACTCACGACACTACAGTCAGCTCGACGAGCAGGACGTGACGCTCGACCCGATCTTGGAGGAAGACGAGGACGGTGGCGCTTCGTCTGCGCCGAGTCGCATGAGTCTCGACACGAGCGACGACGGCGGCGACAGCGACACTGGCGAGTACACGGAGCGCCGTAGCTCGCTCGTCGTGAACCTCTCGTCGCAGTTTGAGAGCGTCGGGTCGCCGTCGCCGCCGAGATCGCCACGTGCCGATGCGCCTGATAGCCCAAGCAGCGTGACAGCCGCGGAGCTGAGTGCACGGATCCGGTCCCCGCTGCGTCCGTCACCTCGTCGCTCGCGCGACGCGTCGTCGTCTGGACCACGCATCTCGATGAGCGAGCTGCTCAAGCGCGCGGGCGTCGACGCGATTGCGCCGGCAGGTTTGCCAGACGACCACTTTCGCGACCTGTACGCGCCGAGCACCGACGTTGTTGATGCGACAGTCGACGCAGTGAAGCGCGGGGCAGTCTCAATCGCGTGCGAAGACGTTGTGAAGTGGCACATTGACGAGATTTCGTCCTGGTCGGCAGGACTCACGGACGTCCTCGCGTCGCTCTTGAGCGAGTCGGCACCGCCACTGTTCAGCTCGGACGAAGTCGACGCTGCTGCCATTGACGATGCGATCAAAGCGCTGTACGAGCTCGAGACAGCGCGCGTGCAGAGCGGACTCTGTCAGTGGCGCACAAAGATGGAGACCGAGGTCGTCGAGAAGCTCGACGCAACGGCCGCGGAGCTCGACAAAGACGTCCGCGCGCTCAAGCAGCGCGTGTCGAACGACACAGCGACGCAGCAGAGCGAACTCGGCGCGCTCCAGGAGCTCATTGCGCGCGAGACGCAGATGGCCGAGCTCCTCGACGCGATCGACGAGCAGCAAAGCGTGCAGAACGAGTACGCCGCGACGGTCGACGCGCTCGAGACGCAGTGCGCCGCGCTGTCGCTCGAGGCGTCGGTGCTCGAAGACAAGCTCCGCGTGGCTGAGAACATGGCGTCCGAGCGGAACCTCGTGTCACCAGAAGCCGCGGCCGAGTTTGAGCGCCAAGTGCTGCACGTCGAAGAGGTGTCGGCGATCCAAGCGAGCTTGAGCATCTGGCGCGTCGTCGTCGCGACGTCGTCGCACCTGAAGCTCAGCGCGCAGCTCGACGACGTGGTCGTGCGCATCGACCTCCAGATCGACGTCGTCTTGAGCGACTTGGACGCGGCGAGGGCCACTGGCGGCGGCGGCTTCTCAACGGACGTGACGTCGAACGTGACGCTCAAGCGGCGGCGCAGCATGTCCACGGAGGCGTCGGACAGCGACATCGTGCGTCTCGTGCAGCAGAAGCTCTTTGACGCCGTGCAGCTCTCGCGGTTCATCCGCACCGCAAACAGCTCGCAGCACGACGAGACGAAGCACTTGGACCGGCCGCGGCGCATCTGTACCTTGCTCCAGGACCTCGAGCGGTACGTGACGCTGTCGTATCGGTTCTTGCGCGAGCTCCGCGCGCTCTCGGCGCAGTACGCCGTCGAGTACGTCGTCGAGAGCTCGGTGCTCTGGGTCGAGTTCCTCAACTTTGCGCCGACGCGCGAGAGCAAGTTCGTCGTTGGCTTTGCGCTCCTCGACGAGTTCCCGTTCGCGCACTTTGAGACGAGCGTCGACGTTGTCTACGGACCGGTACGTCGCTCGCTGGCGGTGGTTGTGGGTGTGAGTGAGGATGAGTGCGTCAGTGGCGCTGACAGTCGCTGCGTGTCTGTGTCTGCAGGTGTCGCCGGACGCCATTCGGGCAGAGATCGAGGCCGAAGCCGCCAAGCCGAACGACTACGAGTTCGTCTCGCGCATCTGCGAGCGACTGCGGAACGCGTTTGTCCTCCGGTGAGCCAACTGCTGCTACTGCGGACGACGGCAAGCGAGCGCGTGGGGATGGATGTCCACAGCGCCTGCTACTGCTGATCTATCTATTGGGACGACACGCTCTCCCTCTCTCTCGCTCTCTGGCTGCACGAGAGAGAACGAGCGCGAGAGCGAGAGCGAGAGGAGACACAGGCTGTGAACAGAGTAATATAGCACCACTGACTGCGACTGTCAGCACATTCGCTTGCTCTCGCATTCCCAGCCGCGTTTGCCCTCTTCGTCACACTGCAGCCACTCGATGGCAGCTCAGTCGTCCCAGTCGTCGTCGCTGTCCGAGTCGGCGGCGATTGCAGTCGCGCTGCTGCTGGTGCTCGTGACTGCGAGTCCTTTCGTGACGGCGTGGAGCGACGGCTGCGCTGCGAGCGCCTGAAGGGCACACGACGCATCATCGACGTCAGTCACGACGACGACCGCGTCCAGTCCACGAGCAGCCATCGCGTGGACGTACGTTGAGGCGCTCAAACTGCTCCGCTTTTGCGCGCTTCTCGGCATCTTCGCGGCGGATGCGCTCCTGGAAGTCGAGTGTCTTGGGACGCGCTGGCGCAGTCTCCTCTGGCTTCTGCGAGAGCGGCACCATGTCTAGCAACGCACCAAAGCACATGCGAGTCAGTCGCTACTCCGGTGCACGACACGCTTTGGACAAGTCATGAGATCAAGGCACGCACCACGTGGCTGGAGCGACGTCAGCACTGGCGCTGCGGTCGCGCCTGCGAACCACTCGCGCGCACTCAGCGCTGCCTGAGCAGCAGCCACTGGCCCGTAGACGTCGTCTTGGAAGTACGCGCGGAGCTTCGCAGTGCGCGGGAGCGTGAACGACACGCGGTCGACGACGTTCGGCGTCAGCAGCAGCAAGCGATCGACTTCGACGTTGCGCACGTCGCAGAGCGTCTTCGGCAGCAGCGCCGCGCCGCTAATCGGATCGGTGCCCGAGTACGCAAACGGCAGATTTGCGTGTGCAGTCGCCGCGACAGGGTCGATCTCGTAGCTCTGGACGTGGCGATCGCCCATGCCGACGAGGAACAGCAGCCGCGAGCTCGCGTCATAGAATGGGTAGTGCACCACGCTACTCGCGCTCGTCTCGACTGTAATCGGACGCCCAAGTGGCTCGACGAGGTTCGCAGCGTCCCAGAACACGAGCTGCTTCTCGTTCCGCGCGTTCACGCCGAGCGTCAGGAGCGTCGAGTCGCTGACCCACGTGACGAACTGCGGCTTGGTGCTGTCGTAGCCGCAGCCCATGGCCACGAGCGCGTGGTCCTGGCGCCGCGGGTCAAAGATCCGCACGACCCTCTCACGACTCGACGTCGCGAGGAGTCGACCGTCGGCGCTGAACGCCATGTTCCAGACCATGTCTTCGAGCTTGTTCGACAGCGCGACTTGCTCGTTGCCGTGCTCGACGTCCCAGAGCCGCACAGACAGGTCCAGTGCAGTCGACGCGAGGACGTTCGAGGCCGTCGGGTGGAACTGGACGCTCCGCACGCCTTTCGTGTGCCCCACGAGCGTTTGCGTCGGTGTCGTCACGTCAGCGCCAGTGCCGCTGTCGCTACTGCTAGCGTCAACCGACCAGATCTGGATGACCGAGTCGCCAGCGCCAGTCGCGAGGACGTTGCTCCGGAACGGACTAAAGTCCATGTCCATGACCGCGTACTTGTGGCCATTGAGGATAGTCGTCGCACTCGAGGCGCGTCCAGTTGCATCGAGTGCGTTCACCATCACAGGACCGCCAGCGCCAGTGAGCGGCACGGCCCAGAACTGCTCGCTCGCTTTGATGATCGACGACGCGATCGTCGACGACGCCACGGACCTGTCGCCAAAGTGGAAGAGCTCGTTGCGCGTCGCTTGCTTGCCAGCAATGTACTTGAACTGAGCGCGACAGTCCGGCCAACAGAGAGAGAGAGAGAGAACCAAGCAGGTGTCAGTGTGTGAGCGTCAGTAGGATCGTAGTAGTAGCAACATGGCAGTCGTCTGTTCAACGCACCTTGTGTCCGTACTTGGAGCCGAGTCGCTGCGCTTTGTCCGAGAGACTCGCGTCCGGACTCTCATCAGCAATCTCGGGCAAAGACGACGCGGCAGCAAATGCAGACACTGCTGGCTCTGGTGCAAGCGGCGCAGGTTGTTGCCACTGCGGCAGTTGCGTCGGGACCGATGCTGCAGCTTTCCACGCAGGCTCGGCTTGCGCTGGCTTTGCTGGCTGTGCTGGTGCACTCGACCACGCACTTGTCGATTCGCCCCAGCCACTCGGCGCATTTGGCGCTGGTGCTAGTGCTGGTGCTGCCGATGCCGGTGCCGATGGTGCAGCCGCGCTCCATGCGGCTCCCCACGCTGCGAGCTTACTGCCGCCACTACTCGACGCCGCTGATGCAGCTGCAGTCGCAGCAGGCGCGTTCCACGACGACGCGCCAAACACAGCGCTGGTGCCGTTGTCAGCCGCCACTGCTGCTCGCTTGGCGCTCGTCGGGTCCACGCGCTCGAGCACTGGCTCTGCGTTCCGTCCACTCACCCACTCATCTGCGCGCAGAGCGGCTGTGAACGCCTTCGTGTCAGGGAACAAGTCGCTCTGGAACGTATGCACCGCGTCTTTGCGCGGGACCTGGAAGCTCAGGACGTCGCACACACCGCCGCCGCTCGCACTGAGGTTCAGTACGCGCGCAACTTCGCAGTTCGCAGCGTCGCACGCCTGCTTCGGCAGCATCGCAGCAGCAAACGTCATGTTCGCGAGCACGCTGTGGTCGAGCGCCTGGACAGCCCCCGTGCCGCGACTGAAGTCAACTTCGAAGCTCCGAACACTGCGGTCGCCCTTTCCGAGCAGATACAGCAGGTTCACGTCGTCGTCGTAGAGCGGGAAGAGCTGGCCGATGCTCGAGTCCAAGCGCTGGCGATGCACATGCTTGGACAAGTTGCGCGGGTCCCAGAGCTTGAGCTCGCGCTCCTGCATGCGGTCGCTCCCAGTCGTGACAAAGTGCGCGAGGCGGCCGCACCAGACGACGCTCGACTGGCGCCGCCCCGAGTGCGCCTCGGTCTGCTGAGCCGCGTGGCTGCCAGCGCGCGGGTCGACGAGCCGCACGAGCCTGTCGAGACTCGTGCTCAGGAGCGTACTGCCGTCGTAGCTCCATGCGAGTGAGCTCACGTTGTCACCAACTGCCGTGTCTGCCTCGTGGAAGAGCTGGAAGAGCGACGACTGCGCCTCCACGTCGCTGATCTGGAGCTCTTTGTGCGCGTAGAACGCCACGATGCCTTGCGCTGTCGGGTGGAACTTGACGCCACCGACGCTCGAGCGCGACTCGGACACGAGCGTCGCTGCAGGAGTCGTGAGGTCAGCGTCGAGCACGCCACTCGGTGGCAGGCGCCAGACCTGAGGCGTACGGCAGCACACGACGTCGTCAGTCGCATACGCATACAGTGCTAGACTCGTAGCAGTAGAGTGCGGACCTTGACAGTCGCGTCGGCGCTTGCGGACGCGAGGACGTTCGGATCGAACGGCGAGAACTCCAAGCTGTTGACGCGTTGTTGGTGCGCGCGGATGAGCGGTGGCTGCAGCGCATACGCTGTTAGCTCACGGTACAGTCTGCCTACGGTGCGCAGCTACGAGCGCACGGACGCACTGTTGTCGGAGCGCCTTTGCCCGTCTCGCGCAGGAGCTTCACTTGGATCGCTCCGCCGCCTGTGGCGAGTCAATCGCTCGTGTTAGCAACGCGATTGTACACGTGGATACGAGAGCGCTCGTGCCCACAACGCACCGTCCATTTGGTGCGCAAACGCAAACTTGTCGGTCGTCGCAGCGAGCGCATTGCCCTCGACGAGCGCGCTCGAGACGTGCAGTCCGTCGTAGCTCTGCTCGTGCGGGAGCTGCTTGCACTCGACATTGCGGAACTTGCTGCGTGTGACGCGTAGCGTCTGCGTTAGCGAGAGGTCGTCTGAGATAGGCAGGCAAGCGCACACACAGAGAAAGAGAGCGAGAGAGAGCGCTCGTTGATCGACGCACCTCGCGTGGAACGCGAAGCGCGGCGCCATCTCGACGCGATCTCGCAGCAGCTCGTTGCCTTGCTTGCTTTGCCTTCAAGTCAAACAAACACAGTGGATGCATACAAACTTCGAGTAGATCAGTTTGACACGCATTGCGTGCTTTTGTAGCGTCCGATTCGCACTTTAGCGAATCCAAAAAGTACGTCGCTCTCGACCGCACAGCTTCCATCCGGTGGTTCGACGAGTACAGCGAGTGAGTGAGTGAGAGGAGCCGACGACGACGACGACGGCATGCGGCGCGGCGCCTGGCGATGCGTGCACACTGCGCAGCGCGCTACAGCCGCTGCAGCGCCTCCACATGCGCTGACACCACACCTGCTCTTATCGCTCCAGACGCGCTGGTTCAGTCGCGCTGCACACACGGCATCCGCTCGTCACACCGTCGCTGCTGCGTTCGACTCGGCGCCGAGCACAAGCAGAGACAGTGACGACACCAACGGCACTGCCCATGACAGCAGCAATAGCCATGCAGTGCGTCGAGCCACGCCGCGCCGGATCCGCCACCACGCGCACCCAGCGCCGTCGTCGCCAGCACATGCGCACAAGAAGCAAAAGCCGCACAAACACCAGCAGCAGGCGCTCAAAGCGCGGCCACGCTTGCGTCTCGCAGACCAGTTCGTGGCTGCGCTCGTGACAAAGCGCACGTCGCCGCGCGACTTCCTCGCTGCGTGTCACGCACTCGCAGCGAAAGACGCAGTCGAAGTCCTCGCTGGCACGGACTTGCAGGCGTGGAACATTGCGCTGCAGCACCGACTCGTGGTCGGCGACGTTGCCGGTGCGCGCGCGCTCTTGGCGCTCGTCGGGAGCTTCGACGTCGAGAACACGAGCGCGCAGCTCTGGACCGACCTGCTCTTCACGCTCATGCGGCAGCACTCGGCGCTGAGCGACGGGAACGAAGTGAAGCAGCTCCTCGACGCGCTGTGCCTCAAGTGCGGCGCGGACTTTGTCGCTGAGCTTCTCGTCTCGACTGTGAACGGCTGCGCGAACATCAAGATGTTTGACCAAGCGCAGTTCCTCGTGCTCTACCACCTCGAGCTCGACGCGGCGCACGCGATGCCGCCGCGCATCGTCGGGAACTTGGTCTCTGCGATGACAGCGAAGCGCCGCGACGCCGACGTCCTCGCGTTTGCGACCGATCTGTTCCGGCACCCGCGCTTTGACCTCGCAGCGTTCCAGCAGCAGGGCTTCCTCGCGCTCTTCCAGAGCTCCGCGCGGATGAACGAGGCGCCAGTGCGGCTCGTCCCGACGTTTCTCCAGTGGTTCCACGCGAACGCCGCGCGCTTGGCGAGCAACAGCCGGAGCGCGCAGGCGTTCGTAGCGCAGCACTTTGAGCGCGTGTTTGGCGCGGCGATCCAGTGCTGCGTTGAGACCGAGAGCCCGAAGCTCGCACTGCGGTGCTACGACGCACTCGTCCAGGCGAACGACAGCGCGAGCGCGCCTGCGGCGGTCCCAGTCGACGAGAACATCTACGTGAACGTCCTCAAAGCCTGCGCTGCGCAAGCCGACGCTGCGCTCTTCCGCGACGTGTACCGCGCGATGGTGAGCGACGGCGTTGCGCGCGGTCCTGGCTTTGGGTCGGCGATTCGGTTTGCGTCCGTGACGCGCGACATCGCGTTCATCGAAGAGGTCCTGAGCGACGCGTTTGCGCTCGAAGACGCGCTCCAAGGCGCGTGGATGCTCGACGTGCCGCAGTACAACGACGCGCTCGGGTGCTTCGCAGCGACGAAGGAGTACGACCTCGCAAAGGACCTCTTTGCGCGCATGACGGCGAACCCATTCATCGTGCCGGACCACGTCACGATGCTCGAGATCGTCGAGAACCACCGCGACGCGCCGTTCAGCGACGTCTTCCACCTCATGGAGCTCTTCCTCGAGTGGGACTTGTGTCCGAACCTCCAAGTCTTTACGTCATTGCTTGCGACGTGTGCGCGCCGGCGCCTCGTCGGCGACGCCATGGCGCTGCTCGATGCCATGAAAGCGCAAGGCGTTGAGCCGGACGTGAAGACGTTCACAGTCATTGCGTTTGTCTACGGCACGCACGCCGACCTCGGTGGCATCGTGCGCATCCTCAAGACCATGGCGAGCAAGCACATCGCAACGGACGACGTGTTCTTCGCCTACGTCCTCAACGCGCTCAACGGCGCGAGCGGCATCGACATTTGCTTTGCGCTCGTGCGCGAGATGCGCGACGCGAACCTGGCGATCCCCGACGGACTCTACAACGCGCTCGTGGACGTTGGCACGCGCGCTGGGTTGGTCGAGCGCACGCTCCACATTGCGTACAACATGGAGTGCGACGGCTTCACGCTCTCGTCCGCGCGCATGCACGCGCTCATTGCGCGCTGCGGCTCGACGCCGGAGCTCACGGAGCTCCTCCGGACGTTTGAGCTGCTGCACCAAGGCGCACAGACGGACGGCGTCCCGCGCTTCGAGGTGGAAGTCTACGAAGAGCTCATTGAGGTGCTCGCGCGCTTTGCGAAGAAGGACGCGATCCCGAAGATCCGACAACTCGCGCTCGCTGCAGGGCACGACCTGCCGCAGTAGCCTGAGCTGCTCTTGTGGCGATGCAGCTTAGAGACACATGAATGCACACGCTGACAGGCACGGCGTCCTTTGCTTGTGCGTCGCTATGAGGAGGCTGCGCACAGACGCCAGACTTGCCTACCAAGTGCGTTGAGCATCGAGCTACACGCCTGCGTCGCTGAAGAGCATGTATCCGCTCGTGCGACTCTGGCGTTTGCTTGGGCTCTCCTTGCGCGTACGAGCAGAGCTCTCTGGCTCGGCCCGCTGTCGCTGGATCGCGTCGTCGAGTGCTTGGCGCGTGCGCCGCATCGTCACGCGCTCAAACGTCTCGCGCTGCGTGCGCTCCGTGCCTCGGAAGCCATCTGGTGCGACGAGGTAGTGCGTCGCGAACGCCATGTCCGGTACAGCGGCCAAGATGCCGTCGACGCATCCGCGCACGCGCGTGAGCTGGAACTGCGACGTCACGCTGTGAACCGTCTCGACGTGCAGGTGGCGCAGCACTGGAATGAGCAGCACGGTGTTGTCGATCACACTCGCCTGTTGGACATGACGAGGACGCACGCATTCGCACCTGAGCGCTCTCTCTCTCTCTCGTGTCATCCACGACAGGCAAGTAACGCACCGCTGAGCAGTCCATGATGATGTGGTGTGGCGAGATGCCAGCGGCTGTAAGCGCATAGCGGATCGCCTCGTTCTCGCGCACGCTGTCTCCGCCCGACTCGTCCGCCATCGGGACCTGCTCGTCAGTGTCAAGCGATCGCAAGCGAGAGCGCGACAGTCAACAGCGAAGCTCCCAACACAGATCCAAGCGAGCGTCCTGCGAGGCAGGAGTACGTACGAGGTAGCAGTGCGAGTTTGCCTGCTGCTCGGCAAAGACCTTGGTGATGCGCCAGTAGAGCTGACTGGCGCACTCGACGCGGCTCGCAACACATGCGTTCACTTCGCCGCTCGAGTGCAGCGGGCCAGCGCCAAACACGAGGATCGCCTGACTCTCGCTCGAGAGACTCGCTGTAGTAGTAGTAGTCGTAGCGGTCGTGCTGCTGTCCTCTGGGATGGCGCGGAGGTTGGGCGTGACGGCAGGGTGGCGCGGCGCATGGTGCTGCGGCTGCACGCCGTCGAATGCGAGTCCTTGGCGGAAGAGGTCGAGTCCTGCAGCAGCGAACAGCTTGGCGTCGCGTCCGTTTACTGGACTGAGTCCTGTCTTGACGCTGCGCAGCGAGTCTTGTGGCGTCACGGTGCCGAGCATCGGAACAGGGACTCGCGGCGGTCGAGCCACAGCCGCCAATGCTGGAGGCAGTTCGTCGCTGCTCTCGTCGTCGTCGATCGTCGAGAGACGCTGCGTTTCGCTATGTCTGCGGCTCTGTGCACTGCTACGAGAGTGTCGTTGCGCCATAGCTCTAGCGCCTCGAACGCTGTCGACGTGGAGCGCAGAGCGTGCAGCGTGCGCCGGATGGAGTGTTGAGGTCGAGGAAGCGTACCTAAGAGGGAAGGACGCGAAACGCCGCGACACCTTCACAGCACACCTCGACGCCACACACTCGCTGGATTCGACCGACGCGAGAGACGCACGAGCATGCGCGGAGGCGACGGCGAGAGCGAGCGAGGCAGCCTCGATGAAGTCGATCCGTTCTTCATGGCGCTGCTGCGCTTCGCCGAGTGCATCGACATTTGTACCGAGATCCTCGCACTGAATCCGTACGACCAGGTCTGTGTGCACATCGACTCCACACGTGTGGGTGTCTTGCCGACGCTCAAGCCACTCATCTCTGCGTCCTTGTGTAGGCAGCGTGGGTGACCAAGACGAAAGCCATGACTGCGCAGAGCTACATCGACGACTCGGAGCTCGAGGAGGACGGCGCAGCAGATCTGCTCATGGACGACAACGTGATGGCGTCCATGCCACGCCCAGGCACGTCGCTCAACCGCCCAAACACGAAAGCGAGTGCGAACGGCGACCCGAGCTTGCGTCCAATGACGTCGACTGGACGGCCACTCAGTGGCTTTGCGCGTCCTGGCACGAGCTCTCGCCCAGGCACAGGCAGCATGTCCGTCGACCGCGCACTGCAGGGCAATCGACCAGGAACATCTCGTCCGCCAACGACGCTCGGGCGACAGGTGCGACTCGGCACAGCGTCGATGCAAGCGGCTGACAACGGCGTCTTCATTGACGTGAACCGCCTCGACTTCAAGCGGTACGCTGCGCGACCAGCGATCGCAAAGGTGCTCGTGGACTACCTGCTCTACCACGAACACAATCCGCGCAAAGCGCTCGAGCTCGCGGCCGAGGCGACTGTCGCCGTGGACTACAAGGACTGGTGGTGGAAAGCGCGCTTGGGCAAGTGCTACTACCAGCTCGGCCTCTTTCGCGACGCGGAGAAGCAGTTCGAGTCGTCGCTGCGGAGCCAGGAGATGGTCATCACTGTGCTCGAGCTCGGGAAGGTGTACTTGCGCTTGGACCAGCCCAACACTGCGCTTGATCGGTACGAGCGCGCGCGCGACAAGTTCCCTGGTGACGTGCACTTGCTCATTGGCAGCGCGCGCGTGCACGACATGCTCAACGACGTGGAGAAGAGCGTGGAGATCTACAAAGACGTCCTCACGCTCGACGCCTCGAACGTCGAAGCGATCGCGTGTCTCGCGTCCAACTTCTTCTACACGGACCACCCCGAGGTGGCGCTGCGGTACTACCGCCGCCTCCTCCAGATGGACGTGAGCACTGCCGAGCTCTGGTGCAACATCGGGCTCTGCTGCTTCTATGCGTCGCAGTACGACATGACGCTCTCGTGCTTTGAGCGCGCGCTCGCGATGGCGTCGGACGACACCATGGCCGACATCTGGTACAACGTCGGTCAAGTCGCGATCGGCATCGGCGACCTCGGACTCGCGTACCAGGCGTTCAAGATCGCCGTCTCAGTCGACAGCAACCACGCCGAGTCGTACAACAACCTCGGCGTGCTCGAGCTGCGCAAGGGCAATCTCGACCAGGCGCGCGCCAACTTCCAGCTCGCCGAGTCGCTCGCGGGCTTCATGTTTGAGCCAAGCTACAACCGCGGTGCGTGCGTGTGTTGGGCACTTGGGTCGCTAGTGACAATGCGTCCATGTCGGTCCTAACACCCCGGCGACGGTACTCTCTCTCTCTCTGGCACACAGCGCTGCTCGCGTACAAGGTCGGCGACTTCCACGACTCGTTCACGAAAGTGAACACTGCGCTCGCGACGCACACAGCGCACAGCGACTCGCTCGAGCTCAAGAAGCAGCTCCAGCACTTCCTCACGCTCCTGTAGCACAGCAGCGCATGGCGACCGACCGACTGACCGACAGCGCAAGGCAACGGACGGAGACGGAGCGACTGGACACTGCGATTGGGACTAATGACAATTGCAGCAGCAGCCGCTGTCGGTAGAGGAGAGGCATGCAGGAAAATTCATAGGCAGACGTCGCATCGCGTGTCCGTCGTAGCAGCAGCTGCTGCTGTCGGAACGCTGGACGCGTCTCGCAATCCACGACCGCAGACGACGTGCTGGTTACAAAAAGTAGTCGGGCGTGCGCTTCTTCTCGTTGAATGTGCTGTCGCGCGGCGCGGGGTCGAACTGGATGAACTTGCACGTGTCGTAGACCTTGTCGCCGTTGCGGTCGCACATGACTTCGTCAATCTCCATGAGCGCCGCCTGGTTCCCGCAGCGGTAGCAGTAGTTCGGCGCACTGAAGATCGTCACGACACCGCGGTTGTGCGTCCACTGGTAGCCTTCCATCACGAGCTGGTGCGCGCGCGCGATGAACGTGAGGCCGTTGCTGCGCTTGAACTGCTCCGTGATGTCCTGTCCAAACGTGTAGCCGGCGCCACGCGGCGAGATGCCCCAGCCGCAGCGGTCGTCCGGGTCCGACCACACGAGGTCGCACATCGGTCCTTCGTGCGGCACCTCCTGCACGCGGTCGAGCGCGCGCGCGTGGTCGAGCGTGTCGATCGACGGCGACAGGCCGCCGTGCATGCAGAACACGCGGTTCTCAATGAGCGCCGTCATCGGGAGGTGGTCAAAGAGGTCCGTGAAGTACTTCCACACGTTCGCATTGCCGTACTTGCGCAGGCACTCGTCGTAGAAGCCGTAGACCTGCGTGATTTGGCGACTCTCGTGGTTCCCGCGGAGAATCGTGATGCGCTCCGGGTGGCGCACCTTGAGCGCCACGAGCAGCGTCACGCTCTCGAGCGAGTAGTACCCGCGGTCGACGTAGTCGCCCATGAAGAGGTAGTTCGTGTCCGGGCACGCACCGCCTATTCTAAAGAGCTCGAGCAGGTCGTAGAACTGCCCGTGGATGTCGCCGCACACGGTCACGGGGCACCGCACCGGCTGCACGTTCGACTCGGCCGCGAGGATCTCCTTGCCCTTTTGGCACAGCTCGTAGATCTCGATCTCCGTGAGGTTCTCCGCGCGGCGCAGTCGGTCGATCTGCGCGTCGAGCGCGCGCATCTCTCCGCGCGAGTCCATCGTTCAGCTGCTACGAACGTACGTGTGCGCGCGCAACGGTGGGCGTGAACGCGCGCTCCTTGCTGCTGCTGCTGCTGCTGCTGCTGCTGCCGCTTGCTGCTGTTGTTGGCGATTGGAAAGGGGGGCGGAACGAGCGCACGACAGAAGCGCTGATGTCTGTACCGTGCAAGACAGCGAGACACAACAACTCGAGCGTTTCTCTGCAGAATGTAGGTGACGGAATTCGCAATAGTCCGTCGTTGATACAATTCGCATGCTTTGGACTATACTGAACCCAAGACAACGCAGTGACGAAGCTCAAAAGCAGCCTGTGTGACCCACACGAAGTGCCGCTTCAAGCTCCGAAACGACTGCAACGAGCAACGAGCACCAGACAAGCAGCACGAGCGCCAGACCAGAGCAGCTCTCTCGGTGCGCCACGAGACGATCGCACGCGCTACGCCTCTATCGCCGACGAGATATCGAGCAGCCGGAAAGCCAACTACGCGCCAAAGCGCGAGCAGGATAGCTTCGAAGAGCTCTCGGGCAAGCTCACGGCGGACCTGCGCGCACATGTGCGCTTCATGGTGCGTCTTGCTTCGATGCAGCGAGTCCACCAAGCCAGCAAACAGCTAGTGAATGGAGCACACAACACTGCTGCTACGAGCGCAGAGCACGTCTGACGCGTGATGTTATGTACACAATGTGCAGGCCGACTACCCCGTGCTCTCGGACGACTGGAACCAGATGGCGGAGCAGATCGGACGCATTGGCGACATCACGGAGATGGTCAGTCACTCGCATTCGCACTCACTGCTCACATGCGCGCACGCCGACTAACGAACTTGCGCCTTGACATGCCTGCTTGACAACGAACAGGAGCGATCGCTGCCCAAGCAGCAGGACGCGACGCTGTGGGAGTGCGAAGAGATCGCACTGAGGTGCGTTCGTCGACTACTACACTTGATAGCACCGCGAACGCAAGAACTCATGACTGCACCTCGCTTGCTCGCACAAATACTTGCTCGAAGACGGCAAGCTGAACCTGTGCGTTGCAGCTATCACTGCGGCTGAGTGCGGCGTCTGAGAGCGTTGCGAGCCACGAGAAACGCAGGAAGCTCACAGACCACCACTGCTCTCTCGCGCTGTCGTCAGGTGTCTGCGGAACCTCGTGGACTACAGCGAGTACCTCAAGCGCATGATCGAACGGGGACCAATCAAAGTTCGTCCATTGCAACAACACGAGGGCCTGAGGGTGAGCAAGAGCACTCACGCCACTCGCATTGCTAACACTGACGCACGCAGGACACGACGATGGAGCTGATGCAAAAGTTCGAGCGAGGCATGGGCTTGACGCTCAAGAACGCGTGGCTGCACGCAGAGGCTGTGCAGGTAGGTTGTCTATCCGCACGTGGTCAGGCTCCTGTGCTCATGCGCTGTGTGCTCACAGTGTCGCGTCTCGCTCTCTTTAGACCACGGACATCCCGCTCCTCATCGAGTACATCCACAGCATCTTCAGCTACTGTCTCGAGAACCCAGACGTGCGTCTTGTTCTCTCGTTTGCTTCGTCCCGCTTGTTCAGATGCGCAGTCGCGGCATCTAACGGACGAGTTAACGCTCACTCTCTCTCCCCCTCTGTGCTTGTCGTCATCTAGTACTTGGCGTGCAAGAAGATGGACAACAGCCAGGAAGTCACTGTGATCCACTTCCTCCTCGGCTTGTGCAAGCAGCTCGACTCGATCGATGAGTCTCGGTACGACCTGGGGCCGTCTCAAGTCCTGTAGCTGCTCTGCTGGGACGACTGAGACGACTGAGATGCATGTATGTGCATGACGCATGCGTTAGGATCATGCCGCTGGTGATGGAGAAGCGCATCTTCTCGCTCTTGGCGATGCACCTCAGCATGAACATCCATCTGCTCAGTGTAAGTCCCGATAGCCAAGTAAGTCGCTGGCTCGCTATCGTGTGCCCTACGCTGTGTTGCCGAGCCTGTGAGGACGATGGGACGGATCCAACTGACTAGTGGCAATGGTGGCGCACTGCGACGTGACAGTCAGCGGATCGCGCGGTCGGCGTTGAGGCACTTGCGCTGCTCTGTGCGACCGAGGACTTCCAGTCGCACTCGGTGCGTAAGCGTCGCCAGTGACGCCAGTGATAGCAAGAGAGAGAGAGGCAGTCGTGACTGAACAAGCTGTTCGTGTCATGCGGGTCTGGGCAACAACTGCGTCAACAGGACCGCTACGTCGACTCGCGCGAGACGGAAGCAGCGCTGCTCACGCTCCGAGGTACGTTCGCGCCTTCACTCTGTAGGAACTATGGCGCTCACAGCAAAGTCAGCCACCTCACTCTCTGTTTGGCGTGTCGTATGTGCACCTTAGACGAGTACCTCGACGAAGCAACGGAGGACCCAGACGTGCGCAAGCGCCTGCGTCCGCTCCTGGACGTCATCCGCTGCATCAAGCACCGCAAGTAGTCGGCTGGACAACGCGCATAGGACGAACGAGCAAGAACGAGCCACTGCATAAAGAGAGAGAGAGAGAGCGACGCTCACGAGAGCGTCCAGAGCGAATGACAGCAAGCATTCAAACGGCTGATCGGTGCTGCGTCACTCGTTCGCAGTCTTGACACACAAGCAAACGCGCATACGTAGTCGCGTTCACCGAGCGAGCGCGTCTCAATGGGTTGCGATCGCTCCAGTGCCCACTCGCTCACTCGCTCACTCGCTCACTCGCTCACTCGCTCACTCACTGTTCACGAACAAGCGGCGTGGTCTCACTTGCGCTCGCTTCACTCGTGCGCTGGCGGCGCTTGATGAACCACACGAGCGCCGGGAGCGCGACCATGAAGCTCACGACCAGCGCTGCGACTGCGAGCGGGCTGTGCGCGGCGGTAGTCGATCCAACGAGCTGCTGTGCAGCAGCCGCGTCCTTCCGTCCGACAGATCCAGCGCTGACGTCGAGGCACTTGGTCTTTGCCACCTGCGCGTACCATGTCGCTGCAGGACGCGGAATGCGCACCAACGTCGACGGTCCTGGCGTCACCTCGTCGTACTTGCCGGTCTCGGACGTGAAGTTGACGTAGTAGAGACCGAA
>JAASFT010000265.1:0-25951 GCA_023333885.1 Globisporangium parvum
GAAGCTCGCGTGGGCGACTGCGTGCACGGAGCGCAAGGAGCCGACGGTGCCGTCGACGATCGCAGACGAGCTCGAGACGAACCCGTTCATGCGTGTGCACGAGCCAGCGGTGCAGCGCTTTGCGCTCGGGGTCGAATCGAGCGACCACGTCGCCGTCATGGGGGCTCTGCGCGCTACGAAGGACGCGTTCGGTCCGGGCGTCCTCCCGAGTCTCTATCGCATGAAGCACGGCCTCCAGAGCGTGCTGGGCAAGCTCTTTTCATGAAGCGTGGTGTGCTCGAGACGTCTCGAGGACATTTGTTGTCTCGAGGTCTCTCCAACCTGCCCACACTTGTCAAGCGCTCGTGCTCGTGCTTGTCAAGCGTAGCTCTTTGATGATGATGACAGTATAGGCTTGCGAGATTCGTCCATCGGATCATGTGCACATTTCTTACAAATCACAAGACGAACACGTGCATCCACCCATGCGTTTCGCGTCGATCAGTACGTTTTATGGCCATTGGGTTCACTTTTGTCGTGGTGTAGCACTAGCATGCCATCGTGTAGCAGTAGCACGCGTCCGTTGCAAGCGGCTGTCTGCTTCAAGGAGTCGCCTCACTTACGAGTGATGGTCGCACTTGCGATCTCGCAGCGCCACAGGCACACGTCAGAGGTCGAGAGGTCGAGCGATCGAGAGATCGAGCGAGCGACATCAAGGGAGAGCACGAGCAAGCGCGCGATGGGGAGACCGAAAGGGACTGGGAAGGCGGCAGCGATGGCGCCAGCTGCGTTGAAAGACGCCCGGGATGGCGCTGGTGCGACGAAGCGCAAGTGGGCCGAAGTGGACTGGGAGGTCGCGTTGGAGGCGCAGTCGTTCGTCGCTGTGTTTGCGGATCCGGTCCAAGGTGACGTCGATGAGGACGAGAATGACGACGACGAAGACGGCCGTGCGAGTGCGCAGAAGACGAAGGCGAAAGTGCCGGCAAAGCGCGGGCGGAAGAGCAAGAAGGCGAGCCAAGTCGACGCGCCTGCGCCAGCGAAGAAGACGCGCAGCAAAGCTGCGGCGGCGCCTCCTGCGTCGACTCGAGCGACGCGATCGCGCGCAAAGAGCGCCGACGCCAACGACAGCGCGAGCAAGGACAGTAGCGACAGCAGCAGCGAGCTGAAGGACAAGGCAGCGAGCGCTGCTGCTGCGTCGGCGGCGCCAGCGGACGAGTTCTGGATCGCGCAGCTGCTGGACGACGTGACTGAGGACATGTTTGAGGACGAAGACGCGAGCGTGCGCGTGACGTGGCTCAACCGCGTGGCCGACGCATCTGGCGCCAAGGCACCGAAGTACCGGTACGAGTACGCGTTCGACGACACGGTCACGGTCCAGTCGATCCTTTGCCACGTCTTCCTCATCGAGCTCAGCGCCACGACGCTCGAGATCACGCCCAAGTCGCTCAAGCGCGTACGTTGTGGCGAAGCGCAGTCTGTCGACGTAGCGGGCTGTGTGTGGCGGTCCATGAGGGTGTGCGAGACTGATCACTCGCGTGCTTGTGTGTGGTGGCTCCTGTGACAGATCCAACGGAGCATCGCGCGCACCAAGACCGGGGACGACGCTGCAGATGGCGACGACGACGACCTGAATGAGCGACCACCGTCGTCGCGCATGACGGAACGAGCGATCGCTGCGTCGTCAAAGACGCGAGGTGGCGGTGGTAGCACCGGTGGTGGCGGTGGTCGCAGCGCCAAAGCGAGCAGTGGCAGTGGCGGCGCGAAGAAACTGAGCAAGCGCGACGAAGCGCTGCTTGTGCCGCCGCTGTACACGACTGTCGACTTGGACAAGTACGCGACCGACGAGCTCTTGGAGACGCACGGGTACCGGGACTTGGCGAAAGACACGTTCGCGATGAACCGCGAAGTCTTTCGCGCCGTGCTCACGAAGAACCACAAGCTCTTGAAGAAGCTCACGACCGACAAGAGCGTGTACCGGAGCATCAGCTCGTTCACTACTGCGCGGAGTGCCGACATTGCGCTCACGCCACTGCAGTATGCGATCATCCACGACGACGTCACCGCTGCGAGTCTCTTGCTCAAAGCCCGCGAACTCGAGAACGACGTGCTGGCAAAACGGCCGAGCGTGTCGCTGCCGTCGCACTCGACCGGCAAGCACACGAGCGCGTACAGCGACTACAACCGCCGCACGATCAACGCGAGTCGCGGCGGCAAAGAGGGCAACAAGGCGCTCGTGGAGGACACGGCGCAGGCGCCAATCAGCGCTGACGCGGAAGTGAGTCGGCTCTGGGACAACACGACCACGAGCTCGAAGATGCTCACGCTCGTGTACCCGACCGGGGACTGGTCGATGAAGTACAACGTCCCGTACACCCTCGCGCACGCCGCGCGCAAAGGCAACTACCGCTTCGTCGCGAAAGTCGTCGAGACGCTCGCAAAGAACGGCGGCTGGGGCTTCAACAACCTGCACGTCAAGGTCCTCTCGGACACGGACGACGACCTCCCGCTGTTCCGCGCCGTGTCGGCGATGAAGATGGCGTCGCAGACGCGCATTCGCCCGCTCCACTTGGCAGCGATCAACCCGAATGTGAAGTACTTGGAGGCAATGTACGAGAGCACACCGAGCGAGTGGTCGGCTGCCAAGGACGCGAACGGGTACGAGCCGATCCACTACGCCGCGGTGTGCGAAGGCACGGGACCGCTGGCGTTCCTCTTGGAGCGCAAAGTGCGGCTCTTCACGCGCACCAAGTCGCGCGAGACGCCGATGGTCCGCGCGCTCTTGGCGTGCCGCGAAGACAATGCGATCTTGATGCTCGAGCACGCTGCGGACGACGACGACGAGGTGCTCAAGCAGCTCGTCGCTGAGCGCGGGACGCTCTCGCGCCAGCCGATCCACTACGCCGCCGAGCAAGGCTGTGCGCGCGTGCTTGCGAAGCTGCTCGAGCTCGGCGCCGACATCAACTGTCCTGCGGCAGACAAGATGACGCCGCTGTGCTACGCTGCGCAGATGGGCCATGTCGAGTGCGTCGAAGCGCTGCTGCGCAACGGCGCGAAGGTCGACGGCAGCGACAAGCTCAAGAAGACGCCGCTGATCTACGCCGTCAAGAACGGCCACACGCACATCGCCGCGCTGCTGATCAACCACGGCGCGAACGTGAACGCGTACGACACATCGGAGAACAGCGTCGTGCACTACGCCGCGAGCTACGGCTGGCTCGCGTGCTTGCGATTGCTCGCAGACACTGGCGCCGACTTTTGGGTCCGCAACTCGTGGGGCTTTGTCCCACTCATCTGCGCGCTGCTCCAGCGCCGCTTGAGTGCGTCCGAGTTCATCCTCGAGCACGACGAGAGCCAGCGGTTCCTCGACTTTCGCGACCGCCAGGGGTGCACGATGCTCTTTCTCCAGTGCAAGCACTCGTCGGACGTGGCGCAGATCCAGTACCTGCTCGAGAAAGGCTTGAGTCCCGACATCTGCGACTCGGAGCAGCAGTACCCGCTCCAGGCGCTCATCGCACGTGCGGCTCGCGCGCACGAGAGTGGGACGTACTTGGCGTCCTCAAGCGACGGCGACGAGACGACGTCGTTCTTTGACGAGTCGGTCCGCTTGCTGCTCAAGCACGGTGCAAAGTCGCACTACACGATCACGCGGCCCAAGAGCGCTGACACCGACGACAGCAACGCGGAAGTGCTCTGGCAGCCGCTGCAGCTCGCGATGCAAGGCTCGCTCGAGCGCATCTTTGATCTGCTGCTGCTCGAGTTTGGTGCAGACCCGAGCGCCACGGCCTCGGACGGCTCCGATGCATGGATGACTGCTGCGTCGCTCGGACGCCGCGGCAATCGGTACGTCGAAGCGATGCTCAAGCACCACGCGAAGACACACAAGGGCACGAAGCTCGCGTTCAGTGCGCGCGCTGGCGAGAAGGACAAGGACAACTTCTTCCACATCGTCGCGCGCAACAGCGTGAAGGACTCGCTCTCGCCTGCGCTCGTGCGCCAGTGCATCGCCCAGTGCGCGCACCCGAGCACGCTCATGCACGAGAAAGACAGCGCCGGGTACAGTCCCTTGCTCGCGCTGCTGCAGCAGGAGCGCAAAGTTCGCTCGCTGCCGTCATCCGACGCTGAGCGGAGCGACCGGCTCGACGAAGACCAGAAGAGCGACGCGGCGTACTCGGAGCTCGTTGCGCTCTTTGCGGAAGCGACAACGAGCGTCGAAGCGCTCACGCGGTTCGTGCCAAAGAGCGTTGCAAAGCAGGAGCTCGCCGGTGCCGCCCAAGACGCCATTGACGCCAGCGATGCGCAGAGCAGCAGCGGCAACAACGCCAACAGCGACGGCAGTGACAACGACGACGATGACGCCAGCGAAGGAAGTGCGAGTGGCAGCGGAAGCGACGAGGAGAACGACGGCAGCGACGATGACGATGACGATGACGATGGCAGCGGCAGTGACAGCAGCGCAGGAGCGCGCAAGCGCAAAGCTCGCAAAGACGCAGCAAAGGAGGCGACGTCTGGCGACAGCGACAGCACGGACGACAAGCACGCGCTCTTGCAGTTCGAGGCTGCACTACACCTCGCTGCGAACCGCAAGCTCACGTGCGGCGCCGCGGACGTGACACGCGTGTGGCACGGCGAGAACCTCGTCGCGGCGCTGTTTGCCAAGTGCCGGAAACAGCTCAAGGACGCCGCGCTCGTGAACTTTCCCGACTACACGAACCACAAGACTGCGCTGCAGTACGCGGTCGAAGCGAGCGACCTCGAGAGCGTGCGCGCGCTTGTGACGCACGATGCAGACCCGAACCACTCGCCGTTCCGGTGCGACGTGTGCCAGAGCGCGCTGCTCCCGAGCGCAAGCGCGACGGAGACGAGTGAGCCCTGTGTCTCGAGCTGTGGCACGGCGCTGGTCGACACGGCGCTCTATGCCGCAGTGCAGCGCGGACACGTGGCGATCACGAAGCTCTTGCTCGCGCACAACGCAGACGTCGCGTGCTTTCAGTCCAAGACGCTCAACACGCCGCTGCACGCTGCACTTGGTGCGAACAACGCCGAGATCACGCGCGAGTTGCTTGGCCATGGAGCGGACCTGAGCAAGCGCAACGCGTCAGGCCAAGCGCCGCTGCACTTTGCTGTGCATGCGAAGCACTCGATCCCCGAGACGGAGCCGCACCAAGACGAAGTCACGTACACAGACTTGTCCAAGGCGTCTGCGTCTTCCAAGACGTCGTCGCAGTCGTCTGCCAAGACAGCAGCGACGGCTGCCAAGCTCTCGGCAATCCAAGTCGCGCTCCGAGACAAGAAAGCAGCGCACGCGGTCGTGCTCAAGGACAGTACGTCATTGACGCCAATTCACCTCGCCGCTGCGAACCGGGACCTCGCCCTTCTGCGCGACCTCGTGAAGGCGTGCAATGACAAAGCCGCTGCGATGAACACCCGCGACGCCTTTGGCCGCACGCCGTTGCACTACGCCGTGAACAAAGCGACGATGAGCCCGGATGCGTCGTTCGAAGTCGAGCGGTTCTTGCTCACAAGCGGCGCGGACGCGAACCTCGTCGACGCGTTTGGGTTCTCTGCGCTGCACTTTGCGTTGCTCAAGGTCGACTTTGCGTGGCACGAGAAGTACGACGACGAGCAGACGAGTAAGCACGCTGAGCAAGCGCAGCTCGATCGCGAGAGTGGCGAGTACGACGCGAAGAAAGAGCGCGCGTTCCACAAAGCGATCGCAACGATCCCGGACAACGAGACCGATCCCGTCGAGACGGTGTCGAACCTCGCCGCGGTTCGCGGCATCAACGTCGCTGCGCAAGATGTGCTTGGACGCTCGCCGCTGCACCTTGCGGCTGCGACTGGAGCGTTCGTCTGTGTCTCGATGCTCCTCTCGGTGTGCGCGACCGAGTCGGAGCGCGTGAAGCTCCTTGCGCTCGAAGACAAGGAGTCGTTCACAGCACTGGGGCAAGGCGTCCTGCACCTGCGGCAGACGACGATCATGACGCTGCTGCAGAACAAAGCCGACGTGCGCGGCCAGATCTGCATCAAGACGGAGCACGCGAGTCCGTCGCGGAGCGGCGCCACCACCGCTGGCAACGAGACGCCCACGGTCGTGAAGACGCGGCACTTTAGCTACTTCTACCACGCCGTCAAGCACTCGCTCTCTGGCATCTGCCACATGCTCTTGACTGCCAAGTTCTGTCTTCGCCAGGCGATCGAAGACGCCGTGCGCTGCGGGCAGTTCCAGCTCGCGTACAACTTGATGATCGGCACGGAAGTGTCGAACGACGCGACGCTCCTCACGCGCTTGAACGATCGCCAAGAGAGCCTGCTCCACGCGCTCGCCAAGGTCGGCAAGCCGTTCAACAAGCTCGCGCGCACGATCGCATGGACGCTCGTCGACGCGGGCGTGAGCGTCCACGCGCGCAACGCGAAGGGCAACACGGCGCTGCACTACGCTGCGAAGAACGGGAGCATTCACTTGATGGACTTCTTGCTCCACAACGCGAGCGACGTGAACCGAGTGAACAGCGCCGGCGAGACGCCACTGCTGTATGCAATGAAGCACACAAAGGTGCTCGACCACCCCAAGCTCGTGCAGGTGCTCAAGTACGTGCTCGCAAAGCCCGGCGTGGACCTCCACGTCAAGGACGCATCGGGCATGAACATCCTCACGGCGCTCTTGGACCGGTTTGCCGATACGCAAGCCGACAGTGCGCACTTTGCCTGGATCGAGTCACTGCTGAAGAAAGGCGTCGACCCGAACGGTCTCTTCACGAGCTTGGCGACGCGCGACTTGTTTGCAAACGCAGCGCTCGCCGCCTCGAGCGTCTCGACGAAGATGCCAGCGCTCATTCGCATGATCTACGCGGCGCCGCCCGTCGGGCGGTACCATTCGATCGCGCTGCTGCTGCGGTATGGTGCAAAGGTCACTGTCGCAGATGCGCGAGGGAACTCGGTCTTGATGCACTTGGTCGCAAAGAACCTCGTGCGCGAAGTCAAGCTCGTGCTCGGCTTGACGAAGCGCGTGCTCGATCCGACCGCAGCAGCGGACAAGCGGGTCCTGAAGCCGCTGCACATTGCGCCAAGCGACGTGAAAGCTGCGCTCGCGCAGACGAATCGCTCGAAGCAGACTGCGCTGCACTTTGCCGTCAAGCCGTTTGCGTTCGAGTCGTACGAGAACTCAACGCTGGTCCAGTTGCTCATTGATGCTGGTGCGAGCGTGCACGCAAAGGACGCTGCTGGTCGCTCCGTGCTCGACTACACGCGCTCGCAGGCGTCGCGGTTCCTCTTCCGGTTCCTCAAGACGCAGTACCCGAGCTTGGTGTCAGCGACAGAGAGTGCGTTCTTCCACGACCCCGCCGCTGAGGACGAGCCAATGTTCGAGAGCGCACCGGACTACGCCGCTGATGCGCAGGCGTACTTGAGCGAGTGCGAGCGCAGCGGCAAGATCGTTCGGAAGCTCGTGGAGCCGGAAGTGAATGCGAATTGCGACGTTGGCAAAGTGAGCCACGTGCACGCTCCAGTCGACGCCACTGGCGCATCGGTCAAGACCGAAGCGTACAGTGCGCTCTTGACGAAGGTCGATGTGAGGAACGGCCGGTTCGGGCTGAACGTGTTCTACCGCCTCCAAGTCGTCCATGACGAGCTCCAGGGCTTGTTCATCGTGTTCACAAACTGGGGCCGCATCGGCGAGACGGGCAAGTTCCAGAACACGCCGTTCCACGGCGCCGACGACGCCATTGCCGAGTTCAAGAAGATCTTCCGGTCAAAGACGGGGAACCACTGGGACGAACGCCGCACGTTCGTGAAGCAGAGCAAGAAGTACAATCTCGTGCAGCGCGTGAACACGCACACAACGGTCGACAAAGCCGTGACGGTGTCGTTCACGGAGGTCGAGAAAGACATGGCGTTCCCGTCGTTCACCGACGCCGCGAGCTTCCCGCCGAGCGTCGTCACGCTCTTGAGTGCGATCACAGACATCCGGAACCTCGAGCTCGCAGCGACCGAGGGCTGCAACTTCCGCGACAGCTTGCCGCTCGCGAAGAAGGACGAGCTCGAAGCGGCACTGGCCAAGCTCCTGGAGATCCGCACAGTCATTGAAGAGCGCGACGTCGTGAACACAGGCATCACTGAAGCTGGCGGCGACTTGACAGACGACGGCGCTGCGAAGCTCACGGAGCTCTCGGACAAGTACACGGAACTGACCGAGACGATCAGCGAGATGAGCAGTCGGTACTACGAAGTCATGCCGTGCAACGAAGACGCGTTCGGCGCGTCGATCAAAGCGTTTGACAGCGTCACGAGCGTGAACACGGAGGTCACGCGCTTGCGCTTGCTCGTCGACATCATGGACGCGTACCAGATGCTCTTGGGTGCGAAGCGGCTGCAGCACGCGATCCATCCGCTCGAGTACTGCTACAACGCGATGCAAGTGCAGCTCACGCCGATGCACCAGGACGTCGACGAGACGAAGCTCTTGACCAAGTACTTTTACAACGGACTGCGGCCGCACCAGCACGCGCAGTACCGCGTCGCGAACGTCTTTCAAGTGAATCGACAGGGCGAGAAGACGCGGCTCGAGGCGTTCCACGGCGCCCACGCGTCGTTCAAGACCAAGCACTCGCAGCTGCTCTGGCACGGCACGCGCCGGACGAACCTCATGGGCATCTTGTCGCAAGGGCTGCGCATTGCGCCGCCCGAGGCGCCGCACCACGGCTACATGTACGGCAAAGGGCTGTACTTTGCCGACGTGACTGCAAAGAGCGTCGACTACTGCGGCTCGCCGTACCGCCTCAAGACCACGAGCGTGAACGCCGATGGCAAGAGCGTCGAGCGTGAGCGCACCGTGTTCTACATGCTCCTCTGCGAAGTCGCAGCTGGGAACGCGACCGAGCTGGACGCACCGACGTTCGCAGAGACGATCCCAGACGACATTGAGAGTGTGAAGGCGCTGTCCAAGTTTGTGCCGGACCCTGCTGGGTCTGTCGTGTCGCCGGAGAGCGGCGCGAAGCTCCATCTCGGGCGAATCGGTGAAGTCGGCTCGACGGTCCCGATCGACACGATCTGGGCCAAGACCGACTACTCGCCTCAGCCGACCAGCTGGTACGAGCGCCAGGTCGTGTTCACGAACGACACGCGCCGCGTCCTCAGCGCTGCGATTGACAAGCTGAGCGTCGGCGAGTCGCTCACAGTCGAGACTGCGGACCGACCGTACTTTAGCCACTACAACACGTACTCGGACAAGAAGTACACGATCGAGCTCGTGAGCAAAGTGAACAGTGGCAGCAGCTCGCGTGGCGCCGAGGATGACGGCAGTGGCGAAGACGTCGGCGCGTACTGCGACGCGACGGTCAAGGTGATCTTCAGCGACGAGATGTCGTCGTACAGCTACTCGGTGAAGCGGTACCGCAACTTCCACTACGGCGTGCCGATGGAGAAAGGCTTTGCGCTCGTGCCGCTCAACCTCGCGGACTACAGCGAGTACATTGTGTACAATGAATCCCAGGCGCGGATTCGGTACCTCCTCGAAGTCGAGCAAGTCGAGCGCAGTCGCTCGTGAGTGGATGAAGTGCTAGGAGGAAGAGGAGGAAGGAAGAGAAGTGGGTGGGTGGTCGGGTGGCTGTGCGAGGACGCTGGAGGCAGCAAGTCTGATCCTTGTTTGCATCTCGCTCGACCGCTCGCCGCCATCGCGTTGCTTGTGCGGGTTCGTGCATCTCGCGTCGACTTGGCGACGTGCTCGCTCGCTCACACAACTAGCTAGCATCCTTGGTATCGACGAGCTCTCTGTGTGTCTTTCTCTGTCTCTGTCGACTTGAACCACAGTGGCAAGCACGATGCGAGCAACTGGCCGCACTCCTCGAGCTGCTTGTGCTCTGACGCTGACACACACACGTGCATGAGCACGAGTGCTGTTTGCGATGGAAGAGTTGGTCGTATACAGCAGCAGCACATGGCGTCACCAGATGGGTTCGAGCGATGACGGATCTGATTGCTGTCGAGATGTTGGAGACAACAAGCGACACGTCTCGCTCCAGACGCGCACACGCGTACACGACATGCACGACAGCGATCGCCTCTCGCTCGACAGCAACGATGTCGCAGCAGCAGACAAGCAACAACAGCGCGTGTCGACGAAACAGCGCCGCTGTCGCTGCAGGCCGACGCAGAGGCTCATTCTGGCATTTCCCACCCTCTGTCTTGAGCGCCACCTCTTGTCCAGCTCCAGCTCCACTGCACTCTCACCGACCGCGACGATGCCCGTGCAGATCTACGCGAACCTCATCAGCCAGCCCTGCCGTGCTCGTACGTAGCACACACACACACTCATCTACTCGCTTGCTACTGATGGTAGTCAACAGCGTGAATCGCGCGTGGTCTCGCATGCGAGTGATGCTGACATGTCGGTCTGCCCTGCACTTACTCGTGTGGGACGCAGTGATCTGGGCACTCAAGGTCAAAGACGCCGACTGGGAGCTCGTGCAGACCGATCTCGGCAGCGACCTCATCAAGTCGCAAGAGTTCTTGGCGCTCAATCCAAACGGCTTTGTGCCAGTGCTCCAGGACGGCGACTTTGCGCTCTTTGAAGGGTGCGTGTCCGTGTGTGCGATGTCAGTCTGTTCGCTAGCGAAACACCGTCGAGTGCAGACTCGTGGCAATGGCTGACGCGGCACCACATCCTTTCGCTTGTGCCTCGCTGCTTGCTGCTCACTGCTGTCGATCATCTGAAGCAACGCGATCTTAGTGCACGTCGCCGAGACGTTTGGCTGGACCGACTTGTATCCGACCGACCTCAAGACGCGCGCCAAGGTGAACGAGTTCCTGCACTGGCACCACACAAACACACGCGTGTTTACGACAAAGATCGTTCGTCCGACGTTCGCCAAGCTCCTCGGTGCCTCGCTCTCACCCAAAGACGTCATGCACATCGAGCACACACACGAGACGATCGCGCGTGTGTCAAACAAGCTCGAGGCGTTCCTCGTGAAGGACTTCATCGCTCGCACGGATGCGCTGACGATCGCAGACTTTGTCGCGTACTGCGAGTTCGACCAGCTCGAGCTCATGGGCTACAGCTTCGCCAAGTTCCCAAAGGTGCACGCGTGGCTCGAGCGCATGAAGACGCTGCCGTTCCATGCAGAGGTGCACGCTCCGCTCGTGACGTTGCTCGAGCGTCTCGGCTTTGTTGTGCCGTCACAGGAGCCGTAGCTACGAGCATGCGAGTGTTTGCAGTCAGTCCGTCCGTCAAGAGCTCTAGGTCGTTCATAGGTAGCTATCGATGTGAGGCGCAGCAGACCAAGGCGAGGCTTCCGTTCCCATTGTTTCACCCTGACAAAGTGGTTCCGTCTCGTCCTAAGAATACGCGACGCCATCGTCGCCGTCTTCGCTCTTCGTCGTCTCTACGTCATCCGAGGCACCGCGCGCGTGTGCCACCACAGCTCTGTGCACTACGACCCGCATCCTGACACACGATGAAGCGCAAGCAACTCCTTGCGGTCTGTGAGGACCTCATCAAGTCGTTCAACCCAGACAAGATGACTGTCGACGCACACGCTGAAGAGGAGCTGCAGGGCTACGAGCCCGCGGATCGGTTGTTCCTTCAGCAAGTGTTCTACGGCTCGTACCGGTACCGCGACTTGCTCAAGTCCATGCTCACGCACTTCCTCAATGTGAACTCGAGTCGCGTGAGCCGGAACGACTACACCAAGTTCATGATCGTCGGGTACCTCGCGATGTTTCGCCTCGACGAAGTCGGCGTCGCGTCGTTCGGTGCGCTCGTCGCTGCGCTCGAACCGACGAGCATGCACGTCTTCCTCTCGTACCTCTTTGACAAGACAAACCTCCAAGGCGGGATCAAGACCGAGTGGGTGCGCGTGCTCGACGAAGCGTTTGTCGAGACCGAGATCATTGGCAAGATGCTCGCGTTCGAGACCGAGATCACAGCGCTGCTGCAGCATCTCCACGCCCGTGCGTTCGGACGCGCGGCGTCGAAAGAGAGTCTCCGACAAGCCGGTGGCGTTGCGCCAGTGGAGAAGAAAGCGCTGACTGTCCCAGTCGCGCCAAACATCACACAGCCGCGACCGCGGCAAGCAATGGTGCCGATTCGGATCCCACAAGAGGTGAGAGCGCACCCAGTGCCAGCGAACTTGAACCAGCTCACACTCGCGGAGCTCGAGAAGCAGCAAGCGGAGCGCAAGCAGAGGATCCAGGAGCAAGTTGCAAAGAAGCACGAAGACGCAGCCAAGACGATGTTCCAGTTCGAGTCAACGGCGAAGAGCAACCTCGAGAGCGTGCGGCTAGAGGTCGAAGCCGCGCGGAGCGCGCAGCTCCAGTTCGACTTCAAAGCCAAGCCGGCGCCGGACGCAACGAAGCAGCCGCCGCAGGAGGTCAAGCTCAACACGGCAGCGATCTTGCGCGAAGACGCGCTGTACAAGAAGAAGCAGGCAAAGGACGCACAGCTCATCCGCGCGTACGAAGCCGAGCTGCGCGATCCAATGGACTTCTATCGCTGGCAAACCGAGATGCAGCAGCAAGACCACGAGAAGTGGAAAGCCGAGGTCGAGAAGCGCCGACTCGAGATGGTCCAGGCGCAGTACGAAGCGATCGAAGCCGCGCACCGAGCGGAGATGGAGAATCGCGAAGTCGCGATCCAGATGAAGCTCGTGTCGAAAGACCTCGAAGCACAGCGGCTGCAAGAGGAAGCTGAGCTCGAGGAGCGCAATCGCTTGCAGATGACCGAGCTGAAGCGCATTCGCGAGACTGCGCCGCGTGAAGCTGAGAGCAAGGTCAAAGGCGAGAACGCGCGGCAGCGCGAAGAGCTCAATACGTTCCTCGCTGCCGAACGCGAGCGCAAAGCGGCGCAAGATGCGCTCGAGCAAGCGCAGCGCGAGGAGCTGATTCGGCAAATCCGAGCACTCGATCGCGTGCACCGCGAGCATGTCGTGGTGTTCGACCCGACGGAGACAGCGCAGCTCGGTCTGCTCGAGGAGATGTCGCTCGCTGAGCTCAAGGAGCGCCTCCAAGTGCGCAAGAGCGAGCAGCTGGCGTGGGAAGCGGCTCGGCGCGACGACATCCTCGAGGACAAGCAAGCGAAGGACGCGCAGCTCCTGGACAAAGTCAAGAACCTCTCGCGTCTTCGCAGCGCAGCAGCGAGTGCGAACGCAACGCACAAGAGCAAGAAGAAGGCGCTCGAGGCAGCGAAGAAGCAGGAGGAGGACGCGATGCGGCGCGACGGGAACCTCAAGCTCGCGCAGAAGCTCACGGAGCAGCGCCGCGCGCGCGAGCAGCAGATCGCGCAGCTCAAGCACGAAGCCGACGAGATTGCGAAGAAGCGCATGTTCCTCGGTGCCGCGAAGAGCGTCTTTGAGGAGAACCACTTTGACCAGCTCAAGCGCGGCTTTGAGCGCGAGGCGCGCGAGCGGCAGTCCAAGTACCAAGTCGATGCAACGACCGACGAGTGCGTGCGAGCACATGCGACGCACATGCGCGCCGAGTACGCGTACAGTCAGACGCAGCAGAAGAAGCGCGACGAGGACGCGAACGCGCAAGTCTTTGAGCGGGCAAGGCGCGATGGACGCATCAAAGAGCGCGACGAGGAGGACACGCTCCGGAGCATGGTGCGGCACGAGCAGAAGCGGTTTGTGCATGCGAAGGAGATTCTGCAGAACCGCAACGCGTACGCGACGCACCAGTCTGCAGCGCTGACTGCACACGCGCGGACCCTCCGAGCTAGTGCTGTTGTAGGCTCGCGAGGCACTGGGACTCGGAGTCGGAACCAGCTCGACGAGCGATGAGGAGCTACGTAAGTCGTGGTCGCATTGCTCCTGAGCGCAGCGCTAGCCTCGAGCGTTTGCTAGGCGCCGTGGGCGAAGAGGTCTTTGGTCTCCGACAAGAGGACAAGAGGGCGTTCGTCTTTCGGCGAGCTAGCCGTCGCCGCGAGCGGCATTGATCGAAACAGCGCCTCGTCGGCAGTACAGGGCGGCACATCGACCCCAGCCACTCAGCACAGAGAGCGACGACAGCCACGAGACAGAGCGCGAGTGATTCGGCAAGCTAAGTTTCAAGTCCTTATCCGTTGGTGTGTGTGAGAGATCCTGCGAGTGGCTCTCTCTCTCTCGTCACGAGCGACCAGAGGCAGCGTCCTTCGCTCCTGCTTCGCGCACGCATCTGCTCAGCACACGACGGCGACGAGGCAGACACGGTGGTCGACACTGCGTGGCGCGGTGAGGGCGACGATCCACAGCATCTACGAACGCGGCTTCTCCTTCTTCTCCTTGTAGAGCGCAAGGAGCGAGACACCCGAGACCTTGACGACCTTGAAACGCACACCCGGAATGTCACCGACGGCGTGGCCGCGGCGACCGAAGCCGGCAATGAGCACCTCGTCGTTCTCGTCGACGTAGTTGAGGCAGCCATCGCGCGGCACGAACGCGGCGATCTTCTTCGAGTTCTTGATCAGCTGCACACGCGCGCACTTGCGAATGGCCGAGTTCGGCTGCTTCGCCTCAATGCCGATCTTCTCGAGCACAATGCCCTTCGCCATCGACGAACCACCGAGCGGGTTCGCCTTCATGGCGGTCACCGAGTGGCTCTTGGCGTACGACTAGAGGAGGGAGCAGTAGCAGCACGAGGCGTCAGTTAGTCCGTTGATCCAAAGCGCCAAGTGCGTAGGGTGGGTGCTCGGAGCGCACCTTCTGCTGCCAGCGCTGGGTGCGGCGGTGCACGCGCAGCTTGCGCGCGCAGCGAATACCGGAAGGCTTGTCTGGAGAGCAGTACGAGACGCAGCAGCAGCCAGAGTCAGTCGGGTGCGGCCAAGCAGGTTTGCTCTCGTGGGAACGAGTCAGCAGGCGCCAGTCGGTGTCGAAGCATCACTGCGCTTTCTCTCTCTCTCTCTCTCGCTCTCGTCGTCTCGTGTCGCTAGACGCGCTTCTGCAGTCGCGCGAGCTGGTGTTTGGTTTCTGTTGAGGGTCTGTGGTTGGTATCGCTGCCTCACCAGGCGCTGCTGCCTGTGCCTGCTGTTCGCACACACGCGACGCTGTGCCGAGTCGAGCGTATGCGTGCCGATGATCTGTTGCTCGTGTGTCGTCAGTGCTGGCCTGTACGCGTTCGTGCGCTCATGGAGCTGCGCGACGAGGTTGTTGATCAGCTGCTGCATGCTGGTCGCTCGCATTCGTGTCGTCGAGAGAGAGAGGAGCGCGATGCTGCATCGACACGTGCGCTCGCATGCTGCTGCTGCTACTGCTGCGACGGCTCGGTGCGCCATCACACCACACGCATGTACAGAGAGGTACGCGCCACTTACGCTTGCTCATTTTTCACTCAATGGAGAAGAATCGGACTCTTTGCGCTGCTGCTGCTGTCGCAACGAGCGCAAAGGCGTCGAATTGGTGGCCAACAGAAACGAATGGACGCGCCGAGCCATTGGACAGCGCGAGCCGATTTGCGTCACGGCTTTCGAACGCTCCTTTCACAGCCTTTCAGTATCATCCTTTTGCGATAAAAATATCTCAAAAACAGATTCTAATCTACTGTCGGACATTTGTTTACTTTAATCAAATGAAGTGACCTCGATGGCACTTCAATACAAATTTCAAGACTAACGGGCATTTCTTCATATTAATCTCCATAGTTCTATTTTCCGGACCACCTTAGTTATTTCATAAATGTCATATATTGTTTTTGAAAAACCTTATATAACCTCATTTTTAGAGATTTGAAAAAATTGAATAACCTACCAATGGTTTTATTCATTTCCTAAATATTGACAAAGTTGATGAAATAGTTATGCGCGCGTCGTGACGCCTGACTACCGTTTCGATTCTCGTGTTATACGTGATCTATGTATGCCACATGCGAATCACGACGTTCGTACTGAACTCGAGCCTCTGCAGTCAACCCAACAACGAACATCGCTTCGCATCGCACGTTGACACACATGGCGCGCAGGGCGACGGCGTTCGCGCATGTGTGCGACCGCAGCATCGGACTCGGTGCGTCGCAGCGCTTCCGCGACGAGCTCCATGCCGAGGCGTCGCGCGCACTCGCAGCTGTGAGTACGGACTTTATCTACCGCCCCGGCATGAAAGCGTGGGCAATGGAGATCGACCCGGTCGACGACCGGTACCTCCTCGTTGGCACAGCGACGTCCACCATCCTGCTCTACGACCTCGCCGCACTCGCCCGCGACGGCCATCGCAGTTCTGCTGGATACGACACAACGAACCAGCTCGCGCCTGTGTGCTGCGTGCGGGCCAGTGACATCGGCCGCACCAGTAGCAGCAGCAGCTCCAGTTTTGGGAATGCGTCGCTGCAGTTCGGGATCTCGGCCGTGGACTGGTACCCTGTGGATGGCGGCATGTTTGTCTCGAGCGCACTCGATGGCCGCGTGCGCATCTGGGACAGCGACATGTTCACAGTCGTGAACGAGTTCGCACTGCCGTCGAAAGTCTATTGCGCCAAGTTCTCGCGCGTCGCGACGGCGCACACGCTCGTGGCAGCGGCGACTGCGCAGGGCGACGTGCGGCTCTGCGACCTCGCGACTGGCGCGTCGGTCCACAGTTTGCTCGGTCACACAGACGAGGTCTGGACACTCGCGTGGTCGCTCGCAAACGAGTACGAGCTCAGCACGGGCAGTCGCAATGGCGAGATCCGCATGTGGGACATCCGCCGGTCCGGCGCCACGGCGTGTCTCCTCTGTCTCAACCACGAAGGCAAGGCGGCTGTGCCAGGACGGGCACGCGTGCATACAAACATCAAGCGCTTGCCGTCCATGTCGCTGGCTACAGCGTCGAAGCCAGCGTCGCGGAAGCGCCAGCGTCTCGATGCGGCTCGGTCTCGGAGCGCCAGCAGTAGTAGTAGACGAACCACAGTCGTGCGTGACGACGCGCTGCCGCTGGTGCCACTGTCAAGCCATAGTGTGAAGCGCAATGACCCGCACGCAGCAGCGTCCATGTCCGTTGCGAGTGCGCACCTCGCCGGCGTCAACAGCTTGGCGTACACACCCGATGGTCGGTACCTCCTCAGCAGTGGGAACGACCAGAAGCTCCGGCTGTGGCACAGCACCACAGGCGAGCACGCGTTTGTGAACTACGAAGGCGTCGTGAACCGCATCGCAGCGCGGAGTCTCCAGATGGCAGTCGTCCAAGAGGCCGATGCCCGCTCGAGTACGCTTGTGTTCCACCCAAACGGCCGCGATGGCGAACTGCGCGCGTTTGACGTGTTTGGCGACCGCGGGACGCCAGTGCTGAGTGCCACGGCGCACTACCAGCAGATCACTGCGTGCGTCTACCGCCGCTCAATGCGCGAGCTCTTCACAAGTGGCGAAGACGGGATCATCATGAAGTGGTGTCCGCGACCGATAGACCTCGAACCCCAGCGTCCGGTCGATCAAATCGAGTCGAGCGACGCAAGACAGCACGCTGCTGCTGCTGTCGTCGCTGCAGCGCCTGGCGACGTTGATGCGTGGAGCGACGACGACGACGACGATGGTGCGAGTGACGACACAGCGCCGCCAGGCGATGTTTTTGTCCCACCGATCCTCCAGCAGTACGCCGACAGAGTTCGCGAGTACCCTCAACAGAGTTGATACGAAAGAAATATAAGCCCGTAACTTAATCCTATTCTTAGCCAAACGTGACTCGACCGGAGACTTCACGGCGCACTCGGAGCACTCGGAGACGGGTGTGTCTTGAGCTTGAGCTTGCGTGTGTGCGAGTTGAGGTCTCTGAGCACCATGGCCGGCCCTGCGAGTCTCTTGAGCGCGCTCGACTTCTTCGGGAACGACGACGTCGATGCGAGTGTCGACAAGTTCAAGACCGTCGCGTTCCGCGCTCTGCACGAGCAGCGCATCGATGACGAGCTCCGGCAGACAAAGTGCGAGAACGAGCGCCTCGTGAGTGAGAACGCTGCGCTCGCGGCGGAGCTGAAAGACATGCGCACGTCGTTCGATACGAACGTCGGCGACCGCGAGCGCGTGCTCGCGTTCAAAGCGAAGCGCATTGAAGAGCTGAACCTGAAGCTCCGCGAGTGCGAAGCGATCAACGCATCGCTGCTCCAGACGCTCCATGGCAGTGCGAGCGAGAGCGAGAGTAGCCGAGACCCAACGACGTCGCGCGCAGCGATGGCAGCGCTGCTGCAGAGCGGCAAACCGCTCTTCCATGCGCTCGAGACGTGCCGCGAGCAAGAGTACAAGCGTCTGTTTGACGACGCGCGCGCACAGTGCGAGCAACTCACAGCACAGATCAACGCAAACCACGCGCTCGTGCTCGAGATGCAGGCGTTCGAGCGCGAACGCGCAGACGTCGCCGCGCAGATCGCGAGTCTCCACGCACAGCTCGCTGCACTCGCTGCACAGCGCGACGACGCAGTGCACTTCCTCGAGCGCAAGCTCGTGTTTGAGCACGACCGCCTTCGACGCGAGAAGGACGCAGACGTCCTCGCGTGTCAGCAGGACATGGCGATGCAGATGCGCACGCAGATGGACGTCACGACGCAGCGCACGATCGACGAGAACGCGCGCGTGCAGCTCGAGCTGCGGTACCAGAGCGCACAAGTCGAGAAGTTGATCCAGCAGCTCGACAAGGTGGTGGCTGAGAAGACGCACGTGCAGCACGAGAAGCGCATGCTCGAAGACATGACTGCGACGTTGAGCAAGCGCGTGAAGTTCTACGAGCACGTCTTTGCCAAGATGCAGCAGCGCGAGCAGCTCGCAAGGAGCGGTAACAGCAGCAGCAGCAGCAGCAAACACGGGACACCGACGCGTCTGGCGCACCGCACACGCTTCGACGCATCCACTCGCCGCGCAAGCCACCGCTGCCGACGCTCGACGCGCCATCGCCCCAGCAGCACCAACCGTTGGGCTCGCCGATGAGCGACCGGTCTGCGTTCACATACTCAAGCAGCTTGCACCTCGAGGTGCCTCATCGCCAAGACAACAACTACGACGACGACGACGACGATGGTGCTCGCGACTGGCACCTCGGCGTTCCCAGCAGTGGCGAGCAGCTCACGAGCGCAGCAGAAGCGCTCGAGACGCACTTGCAGCACCGCGCGTTTGCGCGCAAGCAAGTCGACGCGATGCTCCAGCACCGACTGAGTCAGCACCAGCGCCAGCGCGACCAGCTCCTCCAGCCACGCGCGGTACGGCAGCACTCCCTTCGATCGCACAGTAGGCAAAGGAGAGAGAGAGTCTCGTGTGTTGACTGACGTACTCGAGTGCTTGATAGCCAACGAGCGTGGACCGACAGCGCGGCGTGTTCATGGGCCAAGCGCCGCTCGTGAAGAAGAAGATTGCGCTCTCAAAGGCATCGTACGCGCCATCGAGCTACCAGCGCGGGCGACGGATAGTCGAAGCGCCGGTGTGTAGCTCATCTGCTCTTGCTCTCGCGCCTGAAGTCAACTGCCTCACGCACGCTACTTGTGCCTGTGGCGACTTAGACGACACTCGACTCGTTCATTCGTCAACATGCGACGATCCCGCCGCGCCATCGCTCTGGCGCAGCACACAGTTCGACAACACCACCGCCTCCATGCGAAGACGCACCTCGAAGCGACAGTGCGCCGACTGCCCCGACAGTGCTGCCAGGACTCGCGCCGCTAAAGCCTCCACGATCGCAAGATGGGTCCGAGATGTGGCGACCGCGCGCACCGCCCGAGTCGCTGGCCACTGCGCGCTTCTAACAACTAGGCATGTGTGAAGACGTGGACTCTGTTGGGTGTGTTCGCCATCGGTCCATCCTTGCTGCTACTACCTTGGAGCCTGTATGCCGATCCAGGAGACCTTGACACGAGCCACGTCAGCATACAGAGCAACGCTCCGTGCTGGTGACTCGCGCCACTGCGTCCTAGCAATGCGTGCAAGACCATCCGTCAGGTCGACCGACTGGCGTGTGCCCTCCTCACACGACGACAACCTGGATCTTGAGGGCACCGCGCTGTGCCGCGTGCGCAAGCGCAGCAGGCGCGCGTGCGAGCGGGTACACGCCGTGGATGAACTTCTGGACGTCGACTTTGCGGTCGCGAAGGAGCGCCATCGCCATGTCGAACGGTCCGCAGCGCGAGCCAACGACGCGCACGTGCTTTGCATGCGCAAGGGCGAGGTCGACTGGCGACTCCTTTGCTGCACACGTCGACTTCATGACAAGGACACCGCCGCGGCGCACGAGCTGGAGCGCGAGCGCAATGCCGCCAGGCGTGCCCGTGCACTCGACACAGACGTCATAGCGCGCGTTGTCACGGCCAGTGGCATCGAGCTCGTCGAGCGTGCGCAAGTGCGTCGCGGCGTGCTTCATGAGCGCGAGCTTCGCGGCGTGCTTGCCAATGAGCGTCACGTCCGTCGCAACGCTTTGTGCAAACAGCACTTCCGCGACTAGCAGCCCGAGCTTTCCGTCGCCGAGCACTGCGACGCGGTCGTCGCGCTTGATCACGTGCTGCTCGACAACGCGGCACGCCGCGGCGAGCGGCTCGGCAAACACAGCGTGCGCGTCGACGACAGTGTCCGGTACGACGTGGAGGTTCGCGAGCGGCAACGTGATGAACTCGGCAAACACGCCGTCTTTGCCGACGATCCCAAGCGCGGCGCGGTGCGGACAGTGGTTGCGCCGCTTGATCTGCGCCGTGTGGTCGCTTGCAGTCGCAGTGGCGCCGCGGCACGTGCTGCAGTCGTCGCACGGGACGTTGATCTCGCCGACGACGCGCTGGCCGAGCCACTGCGTCTTGTCAGCAGCAGCAGCAGCAGCCCTGGCGCTCGGACCGAGCTGCTCGACCACGCCGACAAACTCGTGGCCAATCACGCCGCGGAAGCCAGGCTTGTAGTCGTTGAGCATCATGAGGTCCGTGCCGCAGATGCCAGCGCGGCGGATGCGAATGAGCGCTTCACCGACTTGCGGCACTGGCACCGAGACGTCCGTTCGGAGCGTCGGGTCCTTGCTGCTGCCAGTGATGCACAGTCCTTGCATCACACGCACTGGCGCGAGTGACGCCGGTGTGGCGTCAGCGTCGGCGCCTTGAGCACCCGGCGCATGGCGACAGAGGCGCTGCGGCTGCACGACGACGTCTGGAACTGCAAAGTGCGGGTTCACAGCCTGTACAAACGCGCGAAAGTGGGCACTCGCGAGCGCAGTCAACGGGATCACCTCCGCACTGAGCCACGCGACAAAGGCAGCGCTCATGAGCACACGTGCTGGTGCGTCTGCGCTCGCTGGGCGACTGCTCTTGCTCTTGCTCGTCCCAAGCGCGTGGCTCTTTGTGTCGTGCTTGAGCTGCACGGCAGCGACAGTGTCGTCCGTAGCGGAGCTCGTGACCGCTTTGGCCGGCGTCGCACTGGACGCGCCTGCAGTTGGTGACGGCGCCTGCTGGACGTGGAAGACTGTGGGGTGGTGGCGATACAAGTGGCGCTTGAGGCTGTAGACGCGATTGCCCATCGTCGCTTGACAGAGCGTGCACTCGACGTGGCGACTCTCGGCGTCGGCTGGGACGACTGGAGCCCCTGGCGCCGCTGTCGCTGACAGCACAAAGAAGTCGCGGGCGTTCACGAACGCCAGCGTCGCGAGGAACGCAGCGGGGACGTTGCTGCTCGACAGTGGCGCGCTAGTGCCATCGTCTGGCTTCAAAGTCGCGCTGGCGTCTGCGCTGCGGTCGCTCGACAGACGGCGAGGACGTGTCGATGGCGCGGACCCGTGTGGACGTGGTGACGCAGTGTCGGCGGCCGCTGCCGCTGGCTTCTTCTTGCGGACACGTGGTGGTGCTGCGCTCGCGTTCCTGGTGGCTGTGGTGGTGGATGTCGGCTCATCGAGCTTGCGCTTCTTGAGCGCGTTCGCGCGAGCAGCGCTGATTTGGCGTGCTCTTGTCGCACTAGCACTCGACCGACTGCTGCTCTTTCGATCCGTTGAGGGATCGTGGCGCTCGTCGCTCTCTGTGCGGTCGGCGTCGTCGCTCAAGCTGTGCGTGTCGTGTGGACTGCGTTTGCTCACGTGTGCGTCGCTCATGTCGACGACGTCGGCAGCACTGATGCGGCGGATGCTGCGCAGCGCTTCCGCTGTCACGTGGTCCAGCTCCTCTGCTTCCTGCTGCATGAGCGCTGGTGCTGCCATCGATCGACGCGCTGGTGCTGCCATCGCTAGCTTCTTCGCGATCTCGCTCCTGTCAATCGGTCGTTTATTTGTTGCGCGGTCGTTTACTTCTTGCGTGGTCGTTTATTTGTTGCGCAGCGACCACACATTCCACATCACACTGCTGGCAATGATGGCAGCAGCACCGACTGGTACGACGACGACGACGGCGGCTGCAGCACCTGTGCGCAGTGCGTACCGGCAGTTCCTCATTGTGAACAATGTCCAGAAAGCCAAGAACATCAAGAACATGCTCGTGAGCGCGTCATCGTTTGGCGTGACCGAGGTCTTTGTCGTCGGTCAGAAGAAGTTTGAGCTGCACGACCACGCCGCGTTCCTCGCGAGTCTCCAGTGCCCCGTCACGCGCATGCAGTCGCTCGCAGAGTGCCGCGCGCACTGCGTCGCACATGGCATCCGTATCGTTGGCGTCGAGATCATGGAGAGTGCAAAGAGCTTGCTGGACGAGCCGTTCCAGGGCGACACTGCGTTCATCATGGGCAATGAGGTACAGCTCGGAGTGTGCATGCGCGGTGGCACTGGCACAAGGAGCCGAGTCGGCCGAGCTGCGAGTGCTAACATGGCGTGACTGCATGGCGATGGCACGTGCGTGTGGTACAGGGCAGCGGCATGAACGCAGCGCAAGTGGCGATCTGCGACGACTTTGTGATCATCCCGCAGTACGGCGGCGGCACTGCGTCGCTGAACGTCACGGTCGCGGCGTCGATCATCATGAACAGCTTTGCTGTGTGGGCCGAGATCCCAGTGGCGCCGCCGCTTCCAGCTCCCATTGCGGCAGCAGCAGGAGGAGGAGGCGATGCAGTCGCACATGCCTCCGCAAACGTCCCAGTCCCAGTCGCAGTGTCAGCTGCAGCAGTAGAGTGAGCCGTGAACCCAAGCGCTCGTAGAGGACGCTCTAGCACACGCGTTCATAGACTTCGACAGCTGCAGGATACTGTGCATACGCCACACGCGAGTGTGCTCCTGTGAAGAGGCTCGGGCGCGTTCGTTCACAGTCACGACAGTGCTCCATGCAAGCGCCACGGCACTCTCCTAACTCTGTCGCTGTGTAAAGACGTTCGACGTGACTGAGCGAACCGCAGTCCAGTCGCTCGTGCTGTCGCCAGCAGCGTGCGAGCTCGAGGCGACTGACAGGTCGAAGGCTTGGTGTGTACAGGACGGGCCCATGCAACGCGTCTACAGCTGCATGCGCGTGTCGCGCGGTGGACTGCCATCGCGCCGTCGGATGTGCTGCGGCTGCGTTTCGTCGGTCGGTGGCTGGCTGTCGGGACCTCGAGACTCGAACGGCCACTCGAACTCGATGCTCTCGAGGTCGAGGAGCAACGACATGGCGGCAGCGATGCCGACCGCGATGCTCAGGTACTGGAACGACTCGGCGCGGTCGCCGACGGCTTTGAAGAGAAAGCCCCAGACCAGTGCGCCAACGTTGCCGCCTGCGCTAACCACGCCTGCAATCGCGCCAGTGGCGCTTGGCAGCACGTGCGGCACGATCGCGTACGTCGTGCCGGTGCACATCTGGACCACGAAGCCAAACGCGACGAGGTACCCGACGCTCCAGGACAGCGTCGTGGCGCGGCTAAAGAGGTACAGCAGCACAGTTTGTGCGACGAACGCCGCAGCGTGGACGCGGATTCGGCCGCGCATGCCGAACGAGAGGTTCGCGACGTCGGACGCGTATCCGCCCGCAGCACGTGCGATGACGCACATGAGTCCAAAGAGCGACGAGATGAGACTGGCGTTCGTTTGCGAGAGCAAGCGGCATGCACGGGCGTTGGTCGCTGGGTCACAGTCGCTGCGCTGGAAGTCTTCGTAGTAGTACAGACTCAGGACGTTGTGCACCATGAGCTCGACGCCGAACGAGCATGCGTACTGGAACGCGAGGATCCACGTCGCTGACCGCCCGGTCGCGAGTCGCACCGAGCGCATGACGTCCGACGCGAGGGACCAAGTCACTGTTGCTCCTGTCGCCGGTGTTGACTCGGACCTCGCGCGCAAGGGCTTGAGGTCGGCGTAGTTGCCTTGCGGACAGTCGTCCGAGTAGTAGAAGAGGCAGACACCGACTGCGACCATGAAGAGCGTTGGGAGGAGCAGCGCGAGGCGCCAGCCCATGTTGTCCGACACTCCTGCGTTGACTGTGAGGAAGTCAAAGAGCACTGGCGTCAAGAGGTACGTGGCACCGGCGCCGAGGTTCCCCCATCCAGCCGCGAGCGCGTTCGCGCGACCGACGATCTCGGAGCAAAACATGACGCACGTCCAGTGCGTCGTCGCAACGAACGAGCAGCCGACGAGGCCGATGAAGAACCGCACGACCACGAACGTCGGGTAGGTTGTCACGAGCGCTGCTGCTGCGACGGGGACGGCACCGAGAATGAGCACAGTGGCTTGGACTGCGCGCGGACCGTAGCGGTCGCACAGCGGCCCCGTGAGTACGCGTCCGACGATCGTGCTCGCGACTGCTGCGATGTTCGAGTTGTCGACGTCGCGCTGCGTGAGCGCGAGCTCGCGCTTGATCGTTGGCAGGAGCGGCGGGATGGAGAACCAGCCGAAGAACGCGAAGAAGAACGAGAGCCACGCAAAGTGGAACGCGCGCATGTGCGGCCGGCGCGCACTGCACAGGCGGATCTCGCGCGCCTTGTCGTCTTGCAGCGGATCGGTGGCGATGGGAAACACGCGGTGGAACCTGCGTGCCGGTTGCTGCTGTCGCGGCACGCCGCTGCGCTCGTCGAGCTGCAGCTCCATCATGTGTCCGCTGAGCATGCGATCGACTGGTGTATCGATCGTGCTGCGGTACGGCACGGCGCGTGCGGATCGGGTGTGGTCGTTTGGCGTTGCGAGAGCTGATGGCAGCCGATCTACAAGCAGAGGCGTCACAGGCATCTAGAGCGTTGAGTAATCGGATCACAAGTGGTTCGACTTCCAGAGCAGATCCGACTGGCCTGTGGACGTACCGAGCGCATGGTGCGGATGTGGAGACGCCTCGAGCGCGTGCATGGCGCGGAGGCAATCAAGAGGCGATCAAGAGGCGAGCCAGACACGATCGAGCGAGGAATGGATGGAGGGACGAGAGAGCAAGCGTGTGTGTGTGTATGTGTGGTGTTGATGATGAACGGCTGTGGTAGTGGCGAACGGAGCTCTTGAGCGCGAATGGCGCAGTGCTTGAAGTGGTGTCGCCATGCTCGCCGTCCAGGCTTTACCCTTTGTGTCCACATCAAAATGGCTGTTGCGATTTGGGACGATGCAATCGATGTGATTTGAGACGTAAATGATTTTTATCCGGAGAGTTGCGGTTATGCGGATGCTTCCTAAATTTTACTTAGTTGATATTGGTTATACGTGTCAATTTTTAGGAGAATACACGTATATTATTTGGATAATACGTGTATATTTTTAGGATAATACACGTATATTTGTAGGAGATTACATGTATAGCTACTCAACAGTCACGAAGGGTCGTAAAGGGTCATGGCGGACGACGACGGCGACGACCAAGTTGCTCGACAGCAGCACTTGCTTGAGCGCGTACACGCTCTTCAGCAGCAACGCAATGCTCTGGTGCAGGAACTCGACGACGTCGACGACGCGCTCGAACAGGCGCAGCGTGAAGCAAGAGTACGTCGACCTCGCGTAGCCATTTCTGCGAAAGTTGAGCACAACGCTCTAGCCTTGGCGTGCCACGTGCCAGTCGTACATCGGTTCTCGCTGAAAGATATCGCGCTGATGCTCCAAGTTGGTGCCAGCTGACTTCGCGCAAGACTGCTCGAGCACGGCGGGCACGCAGTCATCGATGATACGGAAGACGACACCAACTTTGATCCGATGCGAGTCGCTAACTCAGGACTACAGCACAATGATTCACAAGAGCTGTTTGA
>JAASFT010000266.1:0-25911 GCA_023333885.1 Globisporangium parvum
CAGCAGTAGCAGCGATCCAGGCACTCGTTCTTTCGTTCGCACTTCGCACAGTGGCCTGACGCTCTTGGCATCGTCCTCGTACGTGCGTGCAGTCGGCAACATCCCGTACGATGTGACGGAGGACCAGCTCAAGGAGATTTTATCTGGCGCTGGCACAGTCGTCAAATTCCGGTACGTCGCTCGAGCTCTTCTCACCCACTGCTCTGCTCTCCGCACACGCCTCGTGCTCACGTATCGGACTCGCTGTCGTGCATCCGCTTAGCATCCCTGTCTGGAATTTTCCATTTAGACTTAGTGCTCAAATTACTTATTCACCTCGTTATATTAGCACATCCTCATGGTCGCACTAGGTACGAAATCGTACGTAAGTGCGAGACCTCAAACGCCTTGATGTTTGTATCCGTGAGAGCATCACGCGTCGCTTTGTGCTTTGCTGTTGCCCAGTATCGAATTTGCCTCAACGACCGCACCGCAAGAAGAAGCTCAAGGAGCAGCAGCAGCAGAGCACGACAGCGCACGCTTTCGACGTCTCCAGCTCTCTCGTCATCGACCTGTTGCGCCTGCTGTAATCCCTCGCATCCACCCTTCCTCGGCTCGCTCCGCACTTGGACTTGGACGCTCGTGCTTGCACGCACTCGCTTCCGCACACCACACCACTGTCTGCGATCTTTTCGTCACACGCATCTAGCTAACTACCATGTCGAGTGGGCCGCAAGGTACAGCAAGTGTGTCTGCATATGTGTGGCTGGCTGTTCATCACTCTCTGTGTGTATGTGTGTGTGCGGCCATGCGAAAGTCAATGGCGTGAGCACCAGGTGCTCTGCAGCGAGCAGTGCCAGAGCTGTCGAGGGGCGTGACACGACTGACAGACGATGTGGTGCTCGTTATGGACGTGCGTGCGTAGAAATCAGCAACATCTCGGAGGTTGCGCCAGTCGCGAGCAACGGCGCAGCTGCTGCTGCCAGTGGCGGCGGCGGTGGCGGCGAGAAAGCGCTTGCGCCGCGCAAAGAGCGCAGCAAGTCGCGCGACATGGGCAAGCGCATGGGCGGCGGCCAGAAAGGCGTGTGGGGCAAGCCCGAGGAGCTCATTACGCCAGTCGCTGCTGTCGATGGCAACGACCCGAACTACGACAGCGAAGCGGATGACAACGTGATCCTCGTCTCGACGTCGGCGTCGCCTGTGAAGAAAGCGGCGCCCGTGAACCTGGAGCCGGACTCGCTCGCTGCGAAGGAGCTCGCAGTGAACCCGCCGCCCGAGATCAAGAAGCGCATCATTGAGATCATCGACGAGTACTTGATCAGCGCCGACGCGGACGAAGTCAAGAGGTGCGTCTTTGCGGCTGCTCTGAGACGGCTCGTGACTGCGTAGCGGTGACTGTATCCCACACCGAGCGCTTACAAGAGCGTGACTCGTGTGTGTGCCGCAATGGCTTGGCAGCTCGCTCAAAGAGCTGAATGAAGAGGACTTCCACTACGAAGTCGTAAAGCGCGCGATCACGATCTCAATGGACAAGAACGACAAAGAGCGCGAACTCGTCTCGCGCCTTCTCTCGAACCTCTACTTGAACGGTCTCACGCCGTCGCAGATCTCCATGGGCTTCCGCCGCGTGCTCTTGCTAGCAGACGACCTCCAGATCGACATTCCAACGTACGTCCTTGTCGCGATTCCTGCTGCTTGCCAAGTGACCCTAGGATGCTCGTTGGATGTGTACGACAGTGGCCCTGACTTGAGGTCGCGCTTGCTCGGATTGACGGCGTGTTGTGATACAGTGCGCGATCGATGCTGGCGATCTTCATTGCTCGCGGTGTCGTCGATGAGATCGTGCCGCCGAGCTTCCTCGAAGACCCGTTCATCCACCGGTACGCGCCAGACATTGCCGCCGAAGCGATCAAGAAGCTGAGCATCAACCACGGCACAGCGCGCATGGAGAAAGCGTGGGGTCCTGGTGATGGTCGCCCAGTCGAAGAGCTCAAGGTCGCAATCGATCAGCTCACGAAGGAGTACTTGCTGTCGTCGGACTTGGAAGAAGCGGCGCGGTGCGTGCGCGAGCTGAACGTCCCGCACTTCCACCACGAAGTTGTGAAGCGCGGGATCACGAACTCGCTCGAAGAAGGCGGCGATGCGACGTCGGTTGCGATGTCGTCGCTCCTCGCGTACCTCGTGGCGCAAGAGATCGTGTCGACCGACCAGCTCCGCAAAGGCTTTGAGCGCTTCAAGATGGTGCTCCCCGACGTTGCGCTCGACATCCCGAACGCCGCGTCGCTCTTCCAGACGATCGTTGCGCGTGCGATCAGCGACGGCATTCTCCCTGCGAGCTTCACTGTGTAGCTCGAGGCAGTGAGAGTGAGTGTCATGACACGACAGCCAAACAGACAGGCAGACAGACAGGTAGTGCAGCAGCCAGCCCGAGCGCCAAGCGCGGTGCGTGGCTGGCGGCTGCAGCTAGGAGACTGAGACTGAGACCGAGCGTGCAAGTGAACGAGCCGACTCTGTCGGCAACCATGACACCAGAAAGACCGACAGACGGAGTGAAAGGCGACGCGCTTGCACACGCGAGCCAATGCAATCGACTGCGTCGGCTTGGAAAGACCCAGTGCCATTGGCTGTGTACATGTGCATGTGCAGGGATGGAGGCTGACTGGGCCGAGGTGCGCTACAGCTGCTCGCGTGGCTCAGTTCAGCATGGCACAGACAGGAAGAGCGCGCCGAGGCGATAGCCGCGTCCGTGCGCTCCATCGTCGTGATCGCCACAGTCGTCCTGGTTGCTCGTATCGAGCGCAACGAACTGGCACTGCACGACGAGACTCGCTTCTTGGAGCGACCCGATCTGCTTCCAGAGCTTCTCGCCGCCTGCGAGTGGCTTTGGAAGCTCCAAGTCAGCGCACGAGAGTGTCAGGCAAGCGCTGTCAGCATCAACAGTGTCGCTCTCGTCGTCCGCCGCGTCAGCGTCGGCAAACCAGATCTGCGCGTCTGCTGCGGCGTGGCACGCGATGCGCACTGCTTGCTTTGCATTCGGACTCGGCATGCACAGAGCGTAGCGCATGTACCAATGCGTCTTGGTCTCCATGGCTTTGCCAGTCGCCAAGTCGACTGTGCAGTCGACAACGACGACACCATCGGTCTTGTCCGGCATCAGCTCCTTCTCCTCATTGTTGTTGTTGTCGTTGCCGTCGCTTGTGATCTCAACGATCAGCGGCCGCGCCTTCGGCTTTGCTGACATCGTCACCGCGTGGTTGTGGAACGTGAGCTTCACGTGGTGCGGGACGCTCAGCGGCGCTGGCTTGTCATCATCACCAGCGTCACTGTTCAGCTGTTCTGGGATCTCGTCGGCAGTGCGGCTCGCAGCGCCAAGCGCTTCGCCGTCGAGGAGCTCGTCAATGCCGTCCATCCGGTACACCTCAGCGAGTTCGCGCAAGTCGTCGCTGCGGTTCATCGTCGCACTGAGCGCGTCGAAGCGACTCGCAACGCTCGCGTACTTGGTCCCAAACGCCCGCATGATCGCCAGGCGGACGTACGGCACGGCTTCCATGACCAGACTGCCTTTGCTACTGCTGCTTCCAGAGCCGACTTGCATGATCGAGAGCTCGTCGAGATACCGCTGGACGTCTTGGAGGAGCGGGAGCTGGTCCAGAAGCAAGTCATTGAGGTACTTGCGCATGCGCAGGAGCTGGTCTTTCCGGAACTGCGTGACGTCGTAGTGCTCGCGCGCGGCTTTGGTGCAGAGGAGGTAGTAGACTGCGATCCAGACCTGCGCCTCGGTCGTCGTGAGCACGAGCAAGTCGCTCGGCTCGACACCGACCCACTTTTGGTTCACAAACTTCTTCCACTTGACGACAGTCGCCGCTCTACCTTGCGCGTCGTCACTCGGTCCGTCTGAAGTCGCTGGGACGACGGCTTGTACGTCCACGGCGGATTCTCAATCAGCGCCGCGAGTGACAGCAGCACGTCGTGCTTGTCGAGCAAGCGTGAGACGATGCTCAGTGGCAGCAGATGCAGCCGCTCCGCGACATACCGGAGCATCGTGACGCACTGCACTGCGATGCGAAAGTCGATCTCGAGTTGCTGGCGCGCGAGCTCGCGCTCTGGGGACTGCGACTGGAGCATCTGCACGAGCTCGTCGCCAGTCTTGTGGAACGTCGTGTTCGCTGCGATCGCCGTGCGCGGCAAGCCGATGAGCCACGTCACTTTGCGCATGCAGTAGTCGACGAGCTCGACGAGGACGTCGTCATCGAGGCTCTCGACCACGTGCTCGTGGTAGAACGCGACTTCGAGGAGGTTCGTGAGCGCCGCTTCGTGGTAGACCTAGCAGCAGTCCATCGACATAGTAGTCGAGCGTCAGTTGATCTATGGAACCCAGCTAAGCGAGTGAACTAGGACACGGATGACGTACGACAAAGTAGAGTCGCAAGGACGCAGCGTCAGTGTCTTGGCAAGTGAGCAGTGGCAGTACGTGCGCTTTCCAGAGCTCGAGCGCCAAGACGTTGGCGACGAGCGTCGGGAGCTTCTTGTACGTGAGCAAGCTCTCGACGACAAAGTTGTCCTGTTTCTTCTGCGCCGACTGGTGCGCTTGGAGGTTGAGCTTCTCGAGCACGTGGTGGTACGCGATCCACTCGCGCGAGATGCCAATCGCGTCGACTGGCTGCTCGGTCAGCGACTCGACCAAGCGCTCGACTTCCGGCGGCATCACCAAGTACACATTTGCACCAAACGCGTCGCTATCGCAGTCATCCCGAGCCGTGAGCATACACACACATGTGAGCACGTTGGTCGACAGCACACTTGCGTCGTTCATGCGACGCGCGTTTGCTCCTGCCGCACAATGGTGAGCGGAGCGCACCTCATGGTTCTGGATCTTTCAAGACACAGCCGAATCGATCGAGTGTGCTGACAGGCGAAGAGTCTGTGGCGAAGATGCGCGAGCCGTCGCTGTAGCTAGCAATCGCGTCAGGAAGACGATGCGTGTGCAAGTCGAGATGTCGTCAAGGAAATGTCGAAGATCGCGTCGCTTCAGATCAGATCGCGAAAGGATGCACTCATTCAACAAAATGCAATTCGATTTTGCAGGATATTGTTGTAGGAGAGACATTTGATATTGGAGGGATACTCGCATTGAATGTGCTTGTCGAACTCAATGACAAGCTCATACATCTCGTCGTCTAGAATCCCAGTGTGGCGCCAGCAGTTGGCGACTGTGGCGCTAGTCACTCCACTCCATGCGTCTTGTACCCTGCGCATCGCGTCCAAAATGCTAACTTGGAACAGACTCTTCACCTCTTGCTCAATCACCTCACTACCTCACTTTCTTCACGCTCGATCAGATGGTCAAGCTTGTCGACGATGCTTGAGTTGCGCAGCTTGGCAAGTCGGCTCTTGAACGCCCCGGATGATGGCTGCGTCGTGCGGCTGGAGGTGAGCGGTGGTATTTGGAGGGAGAGAGTGGAGCGTCACGTTCGACTGCTGCTCGGACACGCGATGCGGCGACGCGTTGTCAAGCAACAGAAGCACATGACGGCCTTCATGCACCATTTGCTTGTTGAATCACTCGAGCCAGCCTCGAAAGAGGTTTGTGGTAAACCCACAGCATATTTCTTGGTCGGGTGCGCAGGCGCTCCGTCGTGGATCAGTCAGTCGCTCGCGCGTCATGACCGCTTCACCGGCGTGTTGGAGATGTCGTCCTTGGGGTGGTCGTCTCGGTCGCGCGTCTTCGACGCGCTGGGCCTTACGGAGATACTTCTATCCGCTTGGCGAAGGGGGACTCTTAAGCGACGCATTCAGATCATTCACGTCGCTTTAGATCAGATCCTTTGTCGCAGCGTTCACAGACGCTATATACAAATACGACCTTTGCAAGGTCGTATTTGTATAGGGTATCAACAATATAAATACGTGTATTCTCCAAAAATAAACGTGTACACTCCTTACAATATAAAATATATATTGAATATGTAAAATTTAGGAACCGTCCACTTACCAAATCTCCAGGATTAGGATGGCCAACCTGTGTGGCGGTTGTAACAACAACAGCACCATACTCAATGCTAGCCACTCGGCAGTCGATTGCGAATCCCGGCATTCACCACCATCCGCGCCAGACGGCTGCGACATGTTTGCCGACACGCCGCTCGTCGAGCACAATCGTTGGAATCGGTCACGGAGCTGGTGCCGGGCGAGGTTCACTGACCCGCTGCTTACTCCACCAATCGGCGCTGGCAACACGCTCTTCCTTATCTTGTGCATGTGAAATACAGCAGAGCAGCAAGGACTCTCTCTTCCCTCCTCTAATTGTTACTACTGTATTTCCCGAGATAGCAGCGACCTCAAAGTCCAAGAATATCAGAAAAAATGTGCAACACAATGCGTCGCTGCAGTGCCCAACTACTAATTTTACATTAGATTTGGGTGGCTTGGCGCAAATCAAATCGCGCTCCAGCTCGCGCTCACCACTCACACAACCAACGACGCAACCATGGCAAAGCGCCTCCTCAACCACCGCATCACCGTCGCAACCAAGCTTGAGATCGTCTCGCAGCTCGTTGCGACGTCCAGCCGCCAGCTTGCGCTCGACTACAATGCCTCGCGCTCGAACATCATGCGGTGGAAGCAGCAGAAACCGCAGCTTGATATGCTCTAGAGCACGATGTGTCGCGTTCCTGGAGGGGAATGGAGGTTGTCGGCAAGCTGCTCCATTCCGAGCTCGTTGACAAGGTGTTGTTCGAGCGATCGGAGCAGTGCACAAGGACCATGATCTCCGAGATGGCAACAGAACTGATTACGAGCATGGGTCTGAGAGTAACGATTTGTCCTGCGTAGGTCGACCGCTTCCTTCTCCATGCTGGATTTGTGCTCCGGCAAGGAACAGGCCGACCTGTGCTCAGCGACCAAGAGATTGTCGCTCGTGGGGTGCTCTTCATCCGCGAAGTGGGCGCGGTAATTGCGAGCAACACCATCTCTCCTGAGCGCATCTATAACCTGGACGAAACTGACGTGTTTGCTGACTACTCGAAGATCTCAACGATCGCAATGCGCGGGGCGAAGGACGTCCCCATTTGCTCGTTCGGCTACGAGAAGCATCGCGTGAGAACACTGTTTTGCGCAAGCGCCGCCGGTGAGAAAGTGCCATTGTGCGTGAAGATAATAACGCCCGCTCTCAAGGCGACCCACCCATCATGAGCAACAACGGTGTCATGGAGCTGCGGATGGAGACGTCGTGGATGAATGCAGACGCGTTCGTTGTTTCCAGCGCCAGTCGGTCCTCGCTCCACGTCAGTCTCTTCGACTCGGCGCGGTGCCACTCTACAGCGAGCGTCCAGTAGTACCTCAATGTGCGCGGAATTTTGAGCGTCGTCGTGCCTGGTGGAATGACCGAGTTCAGCCAATCGGCCGACTACGGCTGGTATGGAACGCTCAAAACAGTGTTGCAGCGTCTGTCGACCTGTGGTTGCGCAACGGACCGCACAACTACACTACGTCTATTATCGCTGTGAGGTTCACTCGATGCATGCTCGGCAATGACGGCGACCTTCACCTCATGCAACACGAGCGTGTGGGAGAGCTCTTTCGGGATGCTTTGCAGGCCTACACACCATAGATGTCGCTTCAACACTTGCTAGACGAGATTGATGATCTTGTTGTTGTGGATAAGTAAGAGCCACCATACAATGTTCGTATCATTGCATAATCGTTTGTCAAAGGGAATCAAATTCTGCAGTATGGGTTGTTGCTGTCTGCGAGTTCAGGAAGCAGAGGTCCCTACTATCTCGGGAGATGCAGTGATTCCTACAAGAAAGCCACACTTGTATCCCAGTTGCACCCCTGGGGCACTAGGCGCCGTCTTCCCGCGTGATGGGCTTCCAGCACTTCCTGCAACGCAGCTGCGTGAAGACCGCGAGCGACGAGACCACGCGTCGCAGCGCGCCGGCCACAGCCAAGCACTCACTTTGAGATTCTCCGCTAAGAACGCACCATCCTCGCCCGACACGCCAGCGCCGAGCGCGCGATTGTAAGTTGAGTGAATGCAGCGTCGTTGTGGTCGAGTGTGTGTACGGTCAGTTTCCTGAGTGGAGTGCAGGGATCACGGCTGGCCGATGCCGCCAGAAGAGGTGCCGCAGCCGGCTACGGCGCGTGCCCGTGTCGACTGCGCAGGCACTGCCACACAAGGATGGCTGGGCCGGTGTGTGTTGCCGCCTTGGTCGCCTGGGGCGATCGGAGCGGATGGGGGTGACTGCGTGGTGCGGCGGGAGCACTGGAGGTGGGGCGTGTGACCCAAGCGGACGTATGTGCACGGAGCGCAGCGCTTGAGTGCGCTGGCGCACGTGTGCTTATGTACGAGGAGCTGGTCCCCCGTACTATGTCGCGTGTATAAATACCGTGACTCTTACTCAGTGATTCCGACAAGCAACTGTCTCCAGTAATGCGCTGTTGTAGACAGATGAGATACTGTTGCAAACTACAAGCTGCGCGAGGTGGCGAGAACCCTCGAGCGTCACTGCAAGTCGAGTGAGTTGGAAGCGACGGCCAAGATAATACCAGCGTGCACGAAGAAGGGTATTTGTCAATTGATGCACCATGTTTCCGCAACAGCGGCAAGCTCGACTGACTTCGAAGATACAGCGCTTGTAGGTTTGATGCGGCAGCTCTTCGACTGCGCCTCGGCCTTGTCGCTGGTCGTCAAGAGTGGTCTCTCGTTAGGTGTTGGTTGGTCGAGCGAACGGAGTCGAGAGAGAGAGAGAAGAGTGGAGGTGTTGTTGCAGTCGTGGGTGAGATTGAAAATGAGCAAGGTTGTGATGCACTCTGTCCATGCACCTGCACCTGCGCTTTCTTCTGTGGTACTGCTAGTGCTGCTTAAGCTACGTCGTGCGTCATCATTGGTAGCTCTGGGGCAGGCTCCGTCATGGCACAATCGTTGGGATCGGTCACGGTGCTGGTGCAGGGCGAGGTCCACTGACCCGCTGCTTACTCGAACTATAGGCGATGGCAACACACTCTTCCTTATCTTATGCGTGTGAAATACAGCAGAGCATCAGGGACTCTCGCTCATTCCCAACCTCGTGCGTCCTAGATGCGTATATATGTCGCCATCGCCACCTCGCATGCTATGCAACAATTCCCATAACTGCTTCCATCGCGATTCGCGTCAGTCGACTGCGACCGCGACACGGTTGCCGGCACCCCGCTCGTCGAGTTGCTGGACAACGGCGTTGCTCTCGATGATGCTCTTGGGCAATCTATAGTGAAGAAAATCCGTTAGTGACAAAATGCAGGGAGCGCTTGCATTTTGGAGGGAAGTGTGAAACGAAATCGCGCGCACAAAAGCAAAAGCGCAAGCACGCGACCGAAGAGCGCCAAGCAGACGGCTCGAGGGGAAGGAACTGCACGCCGCGACGCCCGTCCTGCCTTCGTCCTCTGGTTTGGCTGTTGCCTGCCATGGGGTCATCGAGCAGACACGCGCACAGCCGCAAGAGCAGGAGCGACCGAAAGTACGGTGCACGCTCGCGCTCACGCTCGCGCTCGCGCGACGATTCCAGTCGCCACCACAGCCGCACGCGTAGCAGTAGTAGTAGTAATAGACGCGAACGACATAGTCCACGGGACGATCGACGGCACCGTCGCCACCATCGCCACCATAGCGACAGCCGCAGTCGCAGCAAAGCCGACAGTGCATCGTCACGCCGTAAACGTAGTCGCAGTCGCAGTCGTAGTCGCAGTCGCAGTCGCAGTCGCAGTCGCAGTCGGAGCAGCACGCGAAGCAGTAGCGAGCGCCGTGACGATAGCAGTCGGCGCACGAGCGCAAAGCACCGCCGTCGAGACAGATCGAGTGGAGAAGAGCGCGAGCGGCGCCACGAGCGCTATCGTCGTGAGCACAGTCCACGGGGCGACAGCTCGCACTCGGACCGATCGAGAGACGAGCGTCGCGAGAGTGAGCGAGCGAGCGGAGAGCGCCACACTGCTGGGCGAGAGAACGGGGACGTGTCGCCAGCGACAGCAGTAGAGCCGGACAGCAAGCAGAGCCCGCAAGACGTCCATGCAGATCCGCGCGAGCGTGATGATCGCTCTGCGCACAGTCAGTCACTCGAGCGCGAGGAGAGGACGCAGGACACGGAAGCAGGCGAAGACGACGCTGCTGCTGTCGACTGCACGCCTCGTAGCAACAGCCCACCTCGTGATGACAGCAAAGACGAGGCAGAGCGCAGTCAGCGCAGCGCGTCTGTCGCGTCCAGCGAGTCTGTCAGCTCATCGCAACCGGCGTCTACCGAGTCTGCCACAGAGCAGCAGCGCAAGGACGCGCCGATTGGCGACAACGCGCGTACTGAGAGTCCTCGCGTCGCTGCGTCTAGTCCAGACGCTGACGCTCGCGCGAATGGCACAAGCCGCGCTCGCTCGCCAGACGCACGCGAGCCAGCCAAAGACGCAGCAGCGCTCCGGTTCGAGCACCTCGAAGCTGTGCGGAACGTCCAGCTCATCACGCGGAACGAGTACCCACTGCCGCATCTCAAGCGCGAGCGACTCGTCCATCGTGACTACGACGCCATGGACGACGACGACGACGATAGCTCGGCCGTGTGCTACTGCAGCTACCCGAGCGCATCGGAGAAAGACAAGAAGCGCTGCGACGACGTGTCGTGTCTCAACTTTGCAACGTACGTCGAGTGCTTAGGCAACTGCCCAGCGCGCGAGCACTGCTGCAACCAGCGCTTGCAGCATCCGGACCTGTTCCCAGCGCTCGAGGCGTTCAAAGTACGTGCATGCATGTGATGTAGGCGGCTACAGACGTGAGGGCACTGCTTGTGGGGCTATGGAGTTGAGGCTGTGGCGAACTGACGGGCGGTTGGACTGTGCCTCGTAGACGGAGCACAAGGGCTTTGGCGTCCGGACGACTGAGGACATTGTGCAGTCTCGGATCATCGGCGAGTACGTCGGCGAGATCATCGACCAGAAGGAGCTTACGCTCCGTCTCAAGTCTGCGCCACGGGTGCGTCTCTCATGGAGCCTGTGGGTCATGGGAGTCCAGTGGGGATGCGGGAGAGACGACCGAGGCGCTCACATTGTTCTTTGCTTGTGCTCTGTCTTGCTGACTCCTGGCGGACCGCCTCCCCCCGATAGAACGAGCTGAACTTCTACTACCTCCTGCTCGAGCCTGGGATCTACATCGACGCGCGGAACAAAGGGAGCTTCACGCGGTTCGTGAACCATAGCTGCGAGCCGAACTGCAAGACCGAGAAGTGGACTGTGAAAGGCGAGACGCGCATCGCTGTGATTGCGCTACGGGACATTCGCTCTGGCGAAGAGCTCACGTTCGACTACCAGTGGAAGTCGCTCGGGTCGCGCCAGATCAAGTACGGACGCTCGAACGCTTGCGACGGTCCTAGGGCGGACGGACACAAGGACTGACAACGTTGTCGTGGCTGTGCGGACTAGGTGTTTCTGCGAGTCGGCGAATTGCAAGGGCGTGATCGGGACAGAGGGTGACACTGTGAAGGACGACGCTCCGAACGGCGTGTTCCGCGAACCGACGAAGCTCGAGACTGGCGCAGCGATCGTGAATCGTCGGATCCGGATCTTCAAGTCTCCAGACGACCACTCGCTCTACTACATCGCAACGATCAAGAGGTGCGGCACGTCTCACCAGCGTCCGATGGGTGCGCAATGGATCGCAGACTCACGTTCGGGCCGCTTGTACTTGTGCCTGGCAGCTTTGACAAGACCGACGGCGTGTACGAAGTCGTGTACCAAGACATGGCCGATGACGACAACGACGATGATGACGACGATGAAGACGACAGTGATGATCGAGAGGCGAAGACCGATGATGCGCTGGACGCGAAGCGCGGCGAGCAGTTTGTGCGCTTGAGCGAGCTCGACTGGCACATCTTTGTCGAACTCGACGGCATGTCAGAGGACCAGATCGAGCGCGAAGTGTTCTCGATCCCAAAGCGCCGCGTGACTGAGAGCCGCGAGCCGTCGCCAAAGTCGATCGAGACGACAGCAACGACGACAGACTCGTTCAAGTTGTCGCGCGAGCCGTCGCCAAGTCGCTTTGGCCCGAGTCTCGTGACAGGTCGCACGATCTCGAACGCGCCAGTGCTCGTCGACCGGACGAACGCCGGCGGCGAGCGCGTCGACGCGGACGGGAACGTCATTACGACGAAGCTCTTGATCAAAGGTGTGTCGACCAAGTGCGACGCCGCGACGCTCCGCCGTTTGTTTATCTCTGACGCGCGGCGCTACCGACTCAGTACCGATGCGCCGCCGCGGTCGCTTGTGACGGACTTGGATCTGTTCTTCTTTGACGACTCGGGCTGGGCGCTTGTGGAGTTTGGCGACGCGAACGACGCGGCGCTGTTCCAGCGCAAGCTCAACAACCGGCCGCTCTATGGCAAGTCGCTCCGGATCTACTTTGCGAGTCGGAAAGAGGTCGAGACGTTCCAGCACGCAAAGCGCAACTTTGCTCTGCGCCGGCGTCAAGCTGAGGCAAAGCGCGCTGCCGCGCTGGACGAGCCAGCGAGCAGCAGTAGCAGTGAAGCGGCACAGCCAGTGAGAGCCACGGCGCCGTACTGTCTCGGACGAAAGCTTCACTGGCACGTGAGTGTCGAAGAGATGGAGGATTCGCCGAGTCGCCGACTTGGGATCTCGCCGTCGCTCGAGCAAAAGCTCCGGACCACGTGCGTGAAAGTGATCCAGCGCCTCGCAAAGAAGCTCCATCTCGACCGCGAAGACGCGACGAGTGCGATCGTTGCGCTCAATCGGTACTTCACGTTCCACGCCATGAACGTCCGGAACGCCGAGTTCCTCTCCGCAGCGACGCTCCACGTGTTCTTGAAAGCCCACGGACGCCGGTTTGCATGGCTCGCGTTCGTGTCCGAGGTCTACGCGGCAAAGAACGCGGCGAGCAATGCTGCAGATGCGACGCCGCAGCTCGCAAAGGAATCGGACGAGTACCTCGCGACGGTGCGGCAGCTCCTGTCGGTCGAGAAGGAGCTGCTCGAGGGCTTGCGCTACGACGTCTCGAGTGCAGATCCGTACGCACTGCTCGATGCGTTGATCGGCGCGAAGAGCAGTCGCGCAAGTGTGAGCGCAACGCCAGCGCCAGTGCCTGACGCTATCGACACGGTCGACAACGATGCCGCAGTCGCGTTGTCGCCGTCCTTGATGCAGCAGCAGGCGCCGCTGCCTGACGACCAAGCGCTGCCGCCGCACGACGTGCAGCGCGAGGCGCGGCAGCTCATGTCCGAGGTCTTGCGGCTGCCGATCTGGGTCCAGACACCGGTCGAGTGCATTGTCCTGAGCATTGTGTACGTGAGCGCCGCAGTGACGCAAGCGCTGAGCGAACGTGCGAACTCGCCATCATCCAGTGCGAGTGTAGTCGGCACTTCGGCTCTAGTGCCAGTACCAGCGTACTTGCCAGTCTTGGACGCGCAGCGGAACGAGCTCGAGAGCTTGATGCTCCTCGAGTGCGCACTGTCGCTCTGTGAGAGTCTGAAAGACCGCTGGGTCCGGCTCGAGAAGCTCGCCAAGGCGAGTCGCAAGACCAGTCGCAGCGACAGTGGCTTTGATACTGAGGCGTTCGCAGTCGCGCGCGTGAAGCCCGTGGAGATGTCGGAGCGGATAGCGCAGCTCCTCAAAGCCTGGGTGAACGTCTCGATGCCGCCGCCGACGCCATCGTCGTCACTGTTCGTGTACGGTCCAGGCAGTACGAGTCGCGGTGCGTCCGTGTCGCCAGACCGAGACGCGAGCAGCCGACCGCCTCGAGACTACACCACACTGTCCATGGTCGGACAGTCGCGTGCAGGAGCAGCAGCGCGCTCGGAGGCGGCCCGTAGCAGCGCAGCATCATCTAGGACATCAAGCCGCTCCGACGACAGTGTGACTGAGCCGACGGTGTCAGCAGCTGCTGTCGTGCCCAAGCAAGTGGCAAAAGGACCTGGCGGCGGCAGTACGTCCGTGCTCTCGAGCGCCGATCGCCTGCACACGAGCGAGGTCATCGACGTCGACATGATCCGCAAGCGCGGGTACCTCGGGACTGTGTCTTCAGCCTTTTCGTTCGACCTCGCCGGTGCAAAGGTGTACCTCCAGTCGTGGCCGAACCGCGACAACGGTCCACCGTTCGTTGACGACGGGAGCATCGACGAGTCCTGTGTGCGCGAGCTCGCAGGCGCGCTCATGCTCCACAGCAAGTGTCCAAGTGGCTTTGTCAAGCTCCACGGCATCGTGTTCCCGGACGAGAAGAAGCCGATGGGATCTGAGAGCGCAGTCAGTAAGCAGTCGACGGAGGCGCTTGGACTCGACGTTGCCGATGTGACGAGCCTCGCGTCTTCGTCGTCGGCAGCGTCGACAGCGTCGGCGGCTTCAGCGAATCGCCTCGACCCAGCGAAGCACTACCTCGCGTTCGAGCAGCCGCTGCACTTGTACTCGGGCTTCTTTGACGCGAAAGTCACAGTCCCACTCGCGCTCAAGAAGCGCGCGATCTTCGACATGCTCACGAGCCTCGCAACTTGCCACGACCTCCACTACGTCCACCGGTCCGTCTTGCCCAGCCACTGTACGTCCATCCATCCACCCTCATCCTTGCGTCTCTCTCGCTGCTAAAGCTGCCACGAGGTGCTGGGGCATAGACTCCTATCCGTCGCTCTCTTGCTGACACGGTGATGATGCTGTGGCGCTCTCGACAGTGTTCGTGTTCAAGCACAGCGTCAAGCTCGGCGGGTACCACGCAGTCCGCAAGACGCTCTCAACCAGTCGCACGCTCGACAGCGGCGGCGCGGTGTACGAGATGACCGAGAGCGAGCGCAAAGAGCTCTGCGTTGGGTCTGCGATCAGCGTCGCGGCGCCTGAAGTGCTCCTTGGTGACGTCCAGTACTCGTGGCGCTGCGACGTCTGGTCCGCTGGCTGCGTCGCGCTTGCGATCCTGTTTGACAACTGGGGTCTCTTGCTTGGCGCTGACGCCAAGGTGCAGCTCGACAAGATCTTCCGGTCGTGCGGGACGCCGAGCATCGAGTGGGCCAGTGGCATGAAGCTCCCGCTCTACAAGCACTTTAAGCCCCGGAACGAGTACAACCGGCGCTTGAGCAAGACACTCGCTGAGACGAATCGCGAGAAGGCGCTCGGCTTGCCTGACGACGCGCTCGCGCTCTTGGAAGCGATGCTCCAGTTGGATCCACTGAAGCGCTTGAGCGTCCGCGAGCTCCTTGCAATGGACGTGTTTGCCGACGTCGCGACTGCGCCAGGCGTCGACTTTAGCACGTTGCCAGAGACGTTCGCGGCGCAGAAGAGCAAGCTGCTCGCGTACCTCAAAGCGAGCAAAGCGAAGCGCCGGCGGCCAGCGAGTGCAGGTGGCGACCACGTTGCAGCGTCAGCGTCGTCAGTGAGCGCAGCATCGCAGCTCCGGTCTGCGAGTGCGCAGGCGCACCACCACTCGCATAGCCATCGCAAGTCGGAAAGTGGCGAGAGTCGAGGCCGCAAGAGTCGCGCTGGCAGTAGCACGCGCAGCGGTGCAGACGGCGCCGAAGACGTCCCGCTGCCTGCGTTCTTCAGTCAGTCGACAGACGCAGCTGGCAGTAGCAAGAGCATCGTATCGCCGCGTCGACTGCTGCCACCGCGTCCCGAGAAGCGCGCGAAGCTCGGCTGGGGCATGGGCTTGCACTCGGACAAGTCGACCTAGTGCAGCTCTGCCATCCATCGCCATGAGGACCGATGGGGCTCTCGCGTCCCTCCTAGCCTCCCCCGTCCACCACCACCACATCCCATAGACAAACAACAGACAGCGACGCAATAGATCCCCACGAGTGACTGACTGCCTCGAGTCCTCCCTTCCTTCCTACCGCTGTTCGTCGCTTCGGCGCTCGCCAGTCCGTCCTGTGCCGCCACCGTCGTCTATCATGCAGTCTCACGAGTAACCTACCTACACGCTCGCATCCCACTCGTTACCCAAAGAGGTTGTGAAGACCCGACTCGGCGGCGCCTTCGAACGAGTTGAGCCGCGCACGGACCTTCTCCTGCCCCTTGCGGTGGCGCCGGTACCAGCTCGTCTCAGCTGCGTACTCGACGCGCTGCTGCAGACCCGCCGTCTGCCGCCCCTCGACTTCGTGCACGATCGCAAGCATCTCGTCGCGCGTCTTCACAGCTGCGAGCGCGTCGCGCAAGTCCGTGTGCACGCGAAGGTCCTGGAACAACATCTTGAACAAGTGCGCGCGCACGATCTTCTCGCTCGCCGGTGGGAACGTCTCGGCCAGTGCCATGTACTCCTTCGCAAGCGCGACGAACGACGTGTCTTTGCCTGGCGTGTTGCGCTCCGCGGCAAAGATCGCCGGGTTTTCGAGGATCCCCTCCGAGCTCATCACACCGTCGGCGTTCGTCGCGTCCAAGCACCGCTGGACGTCGTCCGGCGTCTCGATCCCGCCATTCGCGACGACTGGGATCGTCAAGCGGGCTTTGATCTGCCGCACAATGTCCCAGTTCACTTCGCGCACAGCAGTCTTGTTCATCTCTTTCGTTCGGCCATGGACCACGAGGAGGTCGCAGCCAGCGGCTTGGAGCATGTCGCAGAACTCGAGCGTCTCGAGCTCGTCGGGGAACACGCGAATCTTGACAGTCACGGGGATCGCGAGGTTCGCGCTCAGTGTCTCGACGATCTCGCGCACGACGTCCTTCTCTTTCATCAGGAACGAGCCGTACCGACCCTTGCGCGCAATGCCCTGTGAGCGAGCGTGGGTCCGTCCAGTCATAGATCGAGCGAAGGCAGTGTGTGTGTGAGTGCGCGGAGCAGCACTTGCGGACTAGACAAGACGACGGACGTACCTGTGGACAGCCGAGGTTGAGGTCGACTGCGTCGCAGTGGCCTTCGACGAGCTTCGCGGCTGCGAGGACCGTCTGTGGGTCATTGCCGCAGAACTAGCGAGGCGTAGCCACGTCCATTCATCGATGTGAGCTGCAGTGTTCACGTGGATGCAGTCAGATTGATAGTGAGGGAAGCTGCACCACAGCACGTACCTGGACGATGAGCGGTCGGTCGTGGATGTGCTGCTCAAACATCTTCTCGCGGTACGACGCGCTCTCGGCAAAGAGCCGACTGTGGAACATGGGCGTGTAGCACAGCTCCGCGCCGTGCTTGCGGCAGAGCATGCGGAATGCAAGCTCCGACTGGTCGACCTGCATTGCAGCCACGATGGCAGCAGCACGAGCACGAGCATGTGGGTGGGTGCACCTGTGCGTCAGTCACTGCATTGCGTGACGCTGATTGAGAGCAGATGCAGCAGGAACTCTCGTCAAAGCGCGCAGACGTACCATGGGCGCGACAATGCGCTTTGGCGCGCCGATCGCATTGAAGAAGTCGTAGCCGCGGAGCTTCTTTGAGATCGCTGGCGCTGCCATCGAGGTGTCTTGAGCTGCGTCGATGCTGCTTGTCGTACCGCTTCAGGACAAAACTGATGGCTTGGCAAGTAGCGAGCCAAACGTGGTAGTGAAGAAACCAAGGTCTGTCACTCCCTTTTTTCTTCACTACTGCACATTGCAGTCGATGCTCCACATCTTTCGAATTCGCTCGTTCTCATACATTTCATAAGCTACTTGCGCGAAATGAGCAGTACGAGTGTCAATGAGGTGGTGGCAGTTGGCGGCAGGAAACACACTGCACGAGCAAGACCAAGTGCAAGAACGCGCTCGCTGTACGTTGATCGCGCTCATGTGGCAGCCGCAGAGTCCTCCCTGCTGCTGCTGCTATCGCAGCTCGCCCCTCTGTAAGCACGCGCGAGCTGACACTCGCGCTCTTCTCTCTCTCTCACTCTCTGTCGATGCGCTCCAGCAACTGTGCGTGACGAGCACTGATCCTGACTCGCGCACACCGCGTGCAAGAAGATCCAACTGGAGCGCCCATTCCAAGTAAACGAACGAACGTGCTACTGTGCTGCAACACGTCGCTCGTAGCTCTCGCAGTGGCGATTCCAGCCGTCGCAAGGCACGATGCAAGCGCGCAGTAGCATGGATCGGATCTGGGACGACGAGCTCGCGCGCGTGACGCAGTGGCTCAGTTCCAAGAAGCGCCAGCGCGAGCAGCAGGAGCGCAGTGTCTTTGCGCGCGTGAACAGCCACTTGCGCTACATGGACGTGCAGCTGCGCAACCGCGAGCAAGCAGCAGCAGACGCGTTGCTCCACGACCGCGACGCGCATGCGAATGGCGCGAGCGGCGACCATGCGGACAGCTTGCCAGAGCCCGACCTGTCGCTCGACTTTCTCGGTGGCGTCAGCGCAGACGACATCAAGTCGCTGCTGGAAGCAGAAGCAGCGCGTGCAGCCAGCGACGCGCTGCCAGTAGCGAGCGCTCCGGCCGCACCTGCGCCAGTGGCAGCAGTGCTGCCGTCGTCGCCACGAGCGATGGCGCCGCTTGCAATGCCGACGCACTTGCTCGGGAAGGCGTCGCCGCCAAAGCTCTACGCGTCTGTCGCGAAGCACACGCACCTCACGCCCAAGTTCGTCGTGCCATCCGCGGCTGCGGCTGCGGCGACAGCGAAGACTGTCTCTGTGACTGCGCTCCTGAGCATTGCGCTTGACGAAGACGCTGGCGTCGCGGAGCTCATGAACGAGCTCGAGCTTGACATCAGCGACTTGCCAAGTCTGCAGCAGCGCCAGCGCCAGCAGCACGAGAAGCGCGACACTGAAGAGCACAAGACGGAAGAGAGCATGCCGCCGCATGTTCAGACTGCACGCAAGGAAGACGACGATCCGTCTGGCATGAGTGCGCTCGCACGCTCAGTCTTTGGCGCAGCAGCGACGCAGCGCTCACCGGTTGTCGCGAGCCGCATGAAGACACTGGGCGACCGTACGAACCGAGTCCACGCTGCTGAGAAGACGCAGTCGGCTGCCACTGGTGCAAAGCCTCCAGCGACTGGTGCAGTCGACCTCGACCAAGTCGCTGCTGAGATGCACGGCTGGGTCACGGGCTACCGCGACCCCGAGGTGATTCGCCGCAAAGAGACGATGTCACAGCGCAGTCGGCGCCAGACTGCGCGCTTTGGCGTCTCGTCTGCAGAAGAGCAGCGGGCGGTTCTCAAAGCGGCCAAGTACTACGCCAGCGAAGACGACGCTGGGAGCAGTGCGAGCGACTCGGAAGCGAACTACGAGAGCGATTTCTCACCCGTTGACGATGCTGACGACGCGCTCGACGATCCGCTCAGTGACACGGAGCTCTTGAGCGACGACTACCTCGATGAGGGCAGTGTCGATTCGAACGGGAAGGCGCAGCGACGGCGGCAGCGCAAGACATCGTCGAAAGCAGGACGTGGCGACAAGAAGAAGAAGAAGAGCAGCAGGAAGACGCGAGCAAAGGGCAAAGATACTGGCGCCGCCGTGAGCACAGGCGTGAAAGCCACTGCGACGTTCTACGTCACTCCAAGCAACAGCAACAGCAGTGCGAGCGTTGAGCGCAGTGCGGACGAGCCAACTGCCTCAAAACCTGCAGTCGCTCCAGTGCCAAAGCCAGCGCCAAAGCCTGTTGCGAGTAGTAGCACCAGCAGCAGCAGCAGTCCAGCAACACCTACCAAACGTGCGAGTGCGAGCGCAACGATCGATCTGCTCTCGAGCGACGACGACGCGTCGAAACGAACTACCAATGTGCGCACGAGCAGCAGTAAAGAGCAGCAGCAGCAGCGTGCAAACGGACATGGCCAGTCGCAGTCGCAGCGCGTGGCGCCGACCAAGACACCAGTGAACGAGTCGCCAACCGTTCGACTGAAAGTCGCCCATAAGCGTCTCGATCGAACAGCAGCGGCAGCAAGTGGCTCGACAGCGGCGGCGTCTGGCAGTAGCGTCCGTCCGACCGCTGCCACTGCGACGGCTCCAACTGCTGCAACGCCTGACAAGAGCAGCGTGAAGAAGACGAGGAACCGCGTCGACGACGATGACGACGAAGTCGACTCTACAGCCGATGCTGCTGCTGCGTACGACGCTGCCGACTCTGAGCCTGAGAGCGTGAGCGAGACACAAGCTGACGAGCGCAGCGCAGCTGCACCATCCAACAGCACGACTGTGCAGGCGCCAGCGAAGACATCACCTGCAGATGCGTCCAAGGCGGTAAAGGCAACTGCGTCGTCAGCAGCAACAGCGACACCAGTGGCGTCCGCTGCTCTGCAAGTCCTGTCGGAAGCAGCGCTATCAGCGCACAATGCGCAGCACGCGAGTGCGACGACGACAGCAACCGGACCAACTGGCGCACATGCCAACGCCGACGCTGCGTCCGAAGTTGAGACGCTCGACTTCGACGACATTGAAGAGGATCTGAGCGACCACGTCGACTTTGAGCTCGACACGACGCGCCAAGACGACCTCGGCTTTAGCGACGAGAGCGAGAGCGAGGCGCCAGTCGTCGCGGCCCCGAACGACGACGTGTACGAGCAGTTCTTTGACAGCACGCTGCGGAAAGAGAAGCTCCAGCAGCGTGAGCAGAAACCAGCAGTGAGTGCAGTGTCCAAGTCACCTGCGCCAGCAGCAGCTGTCTCGGACAGTACAACGACATTGTCAGCGCCAAACAATGGCAATGGCAGCGCGACGAACAAGCCAAAGCCTGGGAACGGCGGTGCAAAGTCCAGCAGCACGCGCGTCGCTGCTTCGACAGTCGCGACGTCAACGGCAACCGAAGTCACGGGCTCGAACGGACTGCGGAAGAAAGTCAAAGCCGGTGCGATTGCAACGACAACGGTGTTGAAAGGCAAGTACCAGCACTCGCGGCGGTCGATCCAAGTCATTGCGGATGAGAAGAGCAGCAGCAGAGCAGGCAAACGGAGCATCACTGGCGTCTACAGTGCGGCCGCATCCACTGCTACTGCTGCTGGTGCATCGACAGCGACAACAGTGAAGAAGAATCGGTACAGCGAGCCGCTCGTGCAGCCGCAAGAGCACCATCACCACGTGTCGTCCGAGCTCACGCTCGAGCTCATGTCGTCGCGCAGCACGAGCGCAGTCAAACGCGACGAGCGGTACCTGTCGTACCGAGGCAGCAAGCCGCAGAGTCTCGACAGCGACGACGAGCCGCTCGCTGCGTCTGTGCGCACTCCGAAGGCCACGAACGAGAACGTGGATGCGAACCCAAAGACGCCAGTGTACACGCGCGAGCGGCAGATGGACATCTACGACGCGCTGCACATTGCGGGCTCGAGCGAGAACGGAGTGAGTGTGCGGGACCTCCGTGACGGCGAGTACAAGCGGCCGAGTGCGTTCAAGAAAGTGCAAGAGGAGCGCGAGAAGCGCGGGATCACGTTCGTGCCGCGCGAGAAGTTCTTGGAGAACCAGCCGATCCCGAAGAAGAAGAAGGTCCCAGCGCCAGCGCCAGCAAAGCTGACAGCCGTCGACGGCTACAAGAGCAGCAGCAATCGAAACGACAAGCGGTCGAGTCCAGGCAAAGCAGGACGTGGCGAGAAAGCGAGTCACTACGGGCCGGCCACGAGCAGCGACCCGCCGCCGTCGTCGTCGTTGTCCAAGAAGCCCAGCAACTCGTTTAGCGACCACAAGTCGTACAACAAGAGCAGCAGTGGCTCTTTGAAAGGCAAAGGCAAGAAGTTTGACAAGTTCAAGCCGCGGCGCTCGCCGTCGCCCGTGTCGTCGCGTCGACGATCGCACGAGTCAGAGAGCTATCGCTACAAAGACAGCCGTCGGCATGACCGGTCGCGATCGCCGAGTCCACGGCACAAAGACCGGTACAAGCGCTACCGCTCGCCGTCGCGGTCGTGGGACCGAAGCCACTCGCATAGCTCGAAAGACTTTCGCGACGACAAGGAGGGCTACAAGGCGACGAGCGACCGCAGCCATGGCGAATCAAGCCGCAAGCGTTCGCGAAGCAAGTCGCCAGTGCGAGCGAGCGAACCGGACATCTACCGCGACGCAGCGAAGCGCCTCAAGCCAGAGGACCCGCGACTGAAAGCGCGTGAGAGCTCGCAGCCAGTGCCGCCACCACCACCGCCTGCTGGCGCGCTCTTTGACGGCGACTTTGGCAGCGACATGTACATCTCGGACTCGGACGACGAGGTCGAGAGCAGCAGCACGAGTGGCGGCGCTGCTGCGAAGAAGCCCATCGACATTCGCGTCGACCTCGCGAGCGTCCTCGTTGACGTTCGCCTGATCCAGCGCCGCGTGTACGTCTCGGGCATGAACGGCATGATGGACGAAGAAGTGCTCGAAGAGCTCTTTGCGCCGTTTGGGATCGAGGTGCGACCGAGTGCGCTGGTGCTGAAGGGGAGCTAGGACCCTGCTGTTGTCGGTCGCCGGGAGTGCGCGAGCTCACTCTGTCGTATGATGCTCTTGTATCCGGATGGTTGATAGACGGACCGCGACACGGGCTTTCCAGCGATCGACGTGTACCTCTGCCAGCGCTCGCTCCGTCCGCGCGGCGACGCGTGCGTGACGTTCGTCGCAGAAGCCAGTGCACGCAACGCAGTCGAAGAGCTCAACGGTGCGTCATGGAGCGCGCAAGAGCGTGTGCTGCTTGTGAGCGGGTGTTTGTAACAGACATCGATCTGTATCGGTCACGACTGGCTGTTATGTGTTGGATAGCGAAAATCGTGAAGAACTGCCAGATCGAAGTGCGCGCGATGGACGCAAGGACGCAGCGCGTGCTGACTGCGCAGTTTGCGGTCCCGCGCGAGTCGTGGAAGTGCGCGAGCGCCGACTGCCGCGCAGACGTGAGCATCTGGAACAACAAGTGCACTGCGTGCAGTCGCAAGCGCGTGTTTGGGCAAAGTCGCGTCCGGATCGTCGACACAGACTGGCTCTGCTCCATGTACGTCTCGCTTTGGAGGCAGCTGAGCGTGTGACAACTGTCTTCAGTCGATCAAAGCGAGCGATTCGAGTGTTGACGATCCATCCGCTGTCTCTGTCTGTGCTCGCAGTTGCTTCACAGCGAATGCCGACCGCAGCACTGCCTGCCACGCGTGCAACGCAGCGCTGCCACCGACGAACCGCGCGCAGTTCTACTCTAGCTGACCGACTGATCCGCGCGCAGTCGGTCGCGCTCGCGTGCGACACTGTGACGAGCAAAGCGGCTGGCAAGCTGCTCCGTGGCTCGCTGACGAGGCGACCTGGTCGTCTCGAGCTCCGACAGCGCGAGCTAGCAGTGGAGTGACGCGAGAGGACGACGGCGAGAAGCGAGAGCGAGTGGTCTATGTGGAGTGCGTTCCGACGTGCGTGGTGTGCTAGTGAAGTGCGTGGCATGGACGTCTCGACCCCTCTCGTTCTCTCAGTCTAGAAGACGTACACTTGGGTCGCACTGAAGCCCAGCGTCGTGAGGTGCTGCACCATGGCGTCTTCGTACGCAGGTGGACCGCAGAGGAAGACTGCGACCGCCGGGTCGGCTGCAGGGAGCAGCTCCTGGAGCACATCGTAGTCGACGCGACCGACGCGCGACGACCCGAGCGCACGGGCGTCGGTCGCACTGCCGCTCGAGAGGACGTGGTGGAGCGCAAAGCGCGTCGGGTAGATGTTGGCAAGCGGCTCGAGCTGGTCGAGCGCGATGATGTGCTCGAGCGACGTGTTGCTGTACACGAGCGTGAGGCGCGTCGCATCGGCTGCAGCTTCAAACGCAGCACGAATGAGCTGGAGCATCGGTGTGATGCCGCTGCCGCCAGCGAGTAGCACAAGGTGCGACGCGCTCTGACTGTGCTTGCCGCGCGTGACGGTCCCAGGCGACGGGTACCCGATCGTGCCGTGGGGACCGCGCATCTCGACGCTCGCGCCAACCTCGAGCGCGTCCAAGTAGCTCGTCATGGCGCCATCGGCGTACACTTTCACGAGCAAGTCGAACGAACCAGCCTACGGCGGACGGGAGCAAGCAAAGACGACGACGGTGACGATGGTCAGTGCTTCCATGGCCACTGTCGAGCGGTCGCTAGTGCGTGAGCCGCCACTGCGAAGACGACGCGTGCAAAGGATCGAGCCTCGCGCGGTACCTGCGTGAACTTGGACGACGGCGTGTACGCGCGCTCGATCACTTTGCCGTTGATCGTCGCGCGGATCTTTAGGTGCTGCCCTGGGATCTCGAGACCCTGTCCGGAGCAGTCGCAGACATCGCGGACGTCAGCGCTCGGACGCGATGCGACCCCAGACGGGGACTCGTGCAGTTGGACGCACCAAGTACTTGCGCGACGGCAGCTCGAACGTGAGCTTGATCGTCCCTGTGCTCACAATCTGCTTCGCCGTGAGCTTGAACGCGCGCCACTCGTTCACGTCGAGCGCGAACTTGGACTCGGCTGTGCCGCTCCCTGCGCCGACTGAGTCGGGGTCGAGCTCGCCGACGAGGCATTTCTACAGCACGACCACACGTGTGAGCGCACGTGATCGGCGCACACAGTTGTGGTGATGCCTAGGCGATCGTACCTCGAGCATGCCGTGGCCGTTCACCCAGGCGTGGTACTCTTTGAAGAGGTCCGTGCAGTCGCCACCGGCCGACATCATGAGGTACGGGATCCCGCCCGGGTGGAAGCGCATGTATGGTGTGAGGTTGTACACCTAGCAACCAGCCGCGCGCGCGAGTGTGTGCGCGGTGTGGCGTCAGTTGGTTGCGCGAGCACGTCGTGGACAAGAGCGAAACGAGGTGCGCCGTACCTTGCCATCGAGCACAGACCAGCAGTCCTCCTCTGTGTTGTGCTGGTTCACTTCAGCCATGGGGATCTTGCGCCGCGGCGGTGCGCCACGCAGACCCGAGAGGTCCTGTCCAGACTGGCATAGCCGCATCCAGTGCTGCATCGCGCGCAGCAGCAGCGACCCATTCGGACATCGAACGCACACATGTGAGTCGCTGGCGCTCGCTCCACTCGATCGACTGAGCGCGCAGAGTACAGGCGGGAAGCAGCGACTTGTCCTGCTATCGCATGGCGAAGACTGCGCACATACACATTCTACGCACCAGCTGGCTGTAGCCTGGCGGCAGCGACACCTTGCGGCGTGACTGCGCGCTCGTCACGTCGCCGCCCATTGCGTACGTCGTCGTGGTCTTTGTGCGCTTTTGGCAGACGTTGCCCATTTCATGAAAAGTGAGGAATGGAGTCGACTTCGAATGGATTTGATTGGCTAACAATAGCTCAAATGTTCAGATCTCGCGTGATTGGTGGATAGAACATATATCCACCAATCACAACATGACACTATGTATATGCCACCAATCAGAGACAAGGAAAAGGATTGCGAGGACGTGTCAGTATTTGTCTTGCTTTTTGAACGCTGGACGGTAACCCGCAAACGAGATAGTGAAAAACAAAAGGGCAGCCAGCACTACTCCACACACCCTCGCAAGTACGACGAGCTAGCAAGTCCTCGAAACCGACTCGCTTGTGTCCAAAACGGAAGTCGCGATCGACAGCGCTCGGTCTACTGCTTGCGTCGACTCTGTTTTGGACCGACAGAGTGTTCGCGCACTGTTCATCAACGGACACCGATCCTCAACATCGCAAACCCAGCCAAGAAAGTCGATTTATTTACAATAGTAGTACCGCAAACACACAACTTGAGCAACGTACGGATTGGTTAATCGCACGTGCGAAACTAACCAATGAGGTGCACGCGCGATCCCATTGACAACCGTCACCACATGGCTTCAAGCGGGGTGTCGCTGCAGCCGAGCCCGCCAGTGTGCACTCGCACACTTGCCTCGTCGCGAGCAAGTCGCTCCCGCAGCGCCACGTCTCGCAGCACACCATCGTCGTCACAATGGCGTTCCGACCAGCTACACTTCGCCGAGCATGCGCGGCGGCGGCGCTGCTGGTGACTTGCTTTGCAGTGCAGCACGTCCAGCACTCTGATGCGTGGGTCGCGCCGATCGTCACGAAAGGCAACAAGTTCTTCAACTCGGAGACCGGCGTCGAGTTCCGCATGAAGGGCATGGCGTACTACCCACGTCCGAACGCTGGCGAAATGGCGACCGTGAGCAACTACGACTGGGCC
>JAASFT010000267.1:0-25894 GCA_023333885.1 Globisporangium parvum
GTCTGGCGCTTCGAGCTTGACGCAGTCGAGCAGGGTGACAAAGAGCAAGCACGGCACTGGCGTCAAGAGCATGAGCGCAGCGTTCTCCGAGATGCGTGACGTGCGGATGTGCTCGCTCACATCTTGAAGGCGCTGGAGCGAGTACTGCCCATGGAGCTCGACTTGGACGCGCTCCCACGCCGCGACGAGACGCAACCACGCGAGTACGACTGGTCGCCAAGCTCCATAGCTGCGCGACGGCATCTCGTTGACGTTGCTTGATGCGTTCGAGTGCTGCAGATTGCTGCGTGTCTAAGAACGTACGACTGTGCGGTGCACAAGCAACCTCACGTGTCGAGTGTCAAAGTGGTCGACTAAGGACTGTGCTGTGGCTCTCTGTCGGTCGGAGCTGCTCGCTTGTCGTCGTCGATCTCGAGGCAGTCACGGTCTTGTCGGCGCCATTCTTGTCGCGAAACGTGTCAACGTCGTCATGCTAAGTGACGCGCACGCTCTCATTGCGCCACAGCGCTAGTGTCTTAGCAGAGGCACAAGCAGCTAGTGGTGATCGTGCGTTGATCGTGTGCATTGTTTAGACCGACTGGTAACTCGCTCTTGGTGCTCACGTTGCTCATGTTACTCACGCGTCTGAGCAGACGCTTGGACACATCCAAGACCGCCACACGGTTAGCTCTACTTGCTCGCTTGCATCGAGGCTTCGTGCGAGGCACACAGCGTGAGCACGCGCAGCCTTGCTACGGTCACTTGTTCTTCTCGCGCGCAACCTTCTCGTCGATGTACTGCGTCGTCTTCTCTTTCGCTCGCCGCGCAGCGATGCTCTCTGTGATCTGCGTCATCTTGGTCACACCTGCCCCAATCGCCTCACTTGCGGGACCGACGACTTTGCCGTGGTTTGGCAGCGACTTGGTCGCGTTGCTCGCCAGCTGACCGAGACTCAGCGACGCTTTGTACTGCAGCTCTTCGTCTGTCGACCGTGCGCGTGCGATGCGTAGGAGCGCTTGGATCCCGCCCTCTTCGGCAATGCGCAAGTGGTTCTCGTAGTTGTCAGCGAGCTTCAGGAGCGCAAGTCCAGCGTAGTGGCGCGGCTCTGCGTGCACCGACATCATCGCAATGAGCGGTCGAAGAGCGCCGTGCTCGACGAGCGGCACTTGGTACTCGCGGTTCGACGCAAGGTGCGCGAGTGCAAACGTCGCGTACTCTTGGCACTCCATGTCTTCGACGCACGCGAGCGCAATCGTGGCGTCCATGCCGCCTTCGCGCACAAAGTCGTCGTGGTAGTCGGTCTGCTGCTCGACGAGCAGATCAAAGACGTAGCCGCAGTTGCGCTTGATCTCACTATCGCTCCGGTGCGACTGATCAACCACTTGCGGCAGCGCACCAAGCTCGACGAGCTTCAAGAGCACGTCCTTGCTCTCGGCGAGCGACCCGATGCAGTAGAGCGCACACCGGACGCACTCGAGGTCCGGCGAGCTCAAGAGCGCGAGCAGTGGCAGCAGTCCGCCCTCTTGCATCATCGCGACCTTTGTCACGCTCAGCTTCCCGAGCACGAGCGCATTGAGAGCGAGGACGCCGCAGAGCTGCACATCGGCGCTAGGGTACCGGAGCAAGTCCACAAGCGGATGCACTGCGCCTTCTTCGACCATTCGCAGCTTGTTCGTGCCGTGGCCGCCGAGCGCCAACCCTGCGAGCGCAAGCGCAGCGTATCGCTGGATCTCAGCGTCCGGGAACCGAATCAAGTGTGTGAGCGGTCGCACGGCACCTTGCTCGACAATGAACGCCTTGTCGTCGCCCGCCGCGAGGTTGCAGATCGACAGTGTTGCAAACCGCTGCGTTGCACTGTCGAGCGACCGCGTGAGGCGAAAGAGCGTCTTGAGCGCGTGCTGCTGCAGCAGCATCGGCTTGATCGCGTTCGTGATCGCCAGCGACGCAAACACGCGCGCGCAGTCGCGCTGCACGCGCGCATCGTCGTACCCGCCAATCTCGACCATGACACCAATCACGCCTTCGCGCACGACGTCGAGCTGGAACTCGAGCGAGTCGGTGAGGTTCGCTAGCGCAAAGACGCAGTCGCGCTTCACTTCGAGATCGTCGTAGCGACAGCACGCGAGGATCTGCGCGAGCCCGCCGTCGCGCACGAGCTTGAGCTTGTTCTCTTCATTGAGTGAAAAGCTCGAGAACGCAGACGCGGCGGTGCGCTGGTAGTCGAGGATCGGACTCTGCGCGAGCTTGATGAACGGCGCCAAGAGCCCTTCTTGGACAATGAACACACGGATCTGCGGGTTCGCCGACAGGAACCGCAAGCCCATGGCCGCGTATCGCTGGGTCACGTCGTCGCGGGCGTTCGTCAGGTGCACGAGGCACTTCAAGCCGCCTTGCTTGTACACTGCGACGTGGTTCTCTTCGTTCGAGCACAGGTTTGCAAGTGCGCGGCTCACGTCCTGATGGATCTCAGCGCTGTCGACGCTCAGCGCGAGCGCAATGAGCGCTGCCGTCAAACCTTCGTCGACGATCTTTGTTTGGTTCGCGAGGTGCTCGGACAAGTTTGCAAGGACGCCGGCGCACTGGCACTGCAAGTCGATGTTCCGCGCGTTGTTGTTGTTCATACAGCGCAGGATCGGACGCAGCGCGCCGTCACTCACGATCTGCTGTTTGATGTCCGCATGCGACGACGACGAGAGGTGGCGCAGTGCAGCGACTGCAGGCGCTTGGAGCGGCACGTCTGCGTCGCGCAGGAACGTAATGAGCGCATGCAAGCCGCCTTCGTCGACGTACTTGCGCTTGTACTCGTTGTTCGCAGCAATGTCTCGGAGCGCCAAGATCGCCTGGCGCCGCGTGTTGAGCTCTTTTGCTTGGAGCAAGAACACAAGCGTCTTGAGACCGCCTTCGTAGATCACGCCGCGGTGGCTCGCAAAGTTCGGTGTGAGCTTCCGGAACGCCAGCGCGGCGTTGTACTGACACTCGACGTCGAGTGAGAGACCGAGGTGCACGAGACCAGCGAGGCCGTCTGAGATCATCTCAGTGTGGTGCTTGAAGCTCGAGAGCAAGTTCGCCATCGTGCGCGAGCATGTCCATGCGATTCGCATCGAGGTACGTGAGGCGCCGGAGTACGGATACAGCTTGGCACTGTGCACTGCGCTGCTTCGCACTGTCTGCATCGAGCGCAAGCTGGATCAGCGGCCCGCCGCAGTCACTCACTTCGCCCAAACGCTCGTGGTACGCGTCGTTCACAGCGAGCTTCCCGAGCGCAAACGCCGCGCTGAAGCGCATCTCCATGTCGTTTGACGCCGCGAGCGCGTGAATGAGCGGCGAGAGCACGCCGGCGTCGACAAACACGCGATGGCTTGTTGCGTTCGCAAAGATGCTGCCGATCGCAAGGAGCGCAAAGCGACTTGGATCAGTGTGCGCGACGCTGTCCAACGCGAGCTGCACGAGCGGCGCGGCGACCTTCTCGCGAAGCACGCGAGTGTGGTTCAGTGGATTCGCGACGAGGTTGCTCAGTCCAATTGCACCAAAGAGCCGCGTCGACGCATCACCGTGTGCGAGCGCGTGGACCAAGAGCTCGTGGCAGCCGTCGGCCAAGAGTGCGTCGTGGAGTCCGTAGTCTGCTGAGAGGTTCGCGACGCATTTGACGGCTTCACGCGCGACGTCTGGCGCTGCTTGCTTCTGGAACTCGAGGAAGAAGTGGAGCCCGCGTTCGCGCTCGATGCGCACATGCGTGTCGACGTTCTCAGCGAGGTTCGCGACGCAAGCGCAGGCAAACGTCGCAGTCGCAACGTCTGGTGCGAGCATGAGCGTGATGAGCGCACCCATCATCGGTGACTTGGCGATCTCGAGCTTGTTCGACTCGGTAAGCGAGAGGTTGTACGCTGTCATGGCGACTTCGCGCCGCAATGCACCGTCGCTCGAGCGCGCGCCGAGCAGGAGAGGCTCGAGTCCGCCTTCGCGCACAATGCGCACGCGGCTCTCTGGGCGGTTCGAGAGTCCGCGCAGCGCAGCGACTGCAGTTGTCTGGTCCTCGGCATTGTCTGAGCACGCGAGCTGGATGATCGGGACAATGCCGCCGAGCTCTTCGACGAGCTGGCGTCGATCGGGGTTCGCGGCGAGGTTGCAGAGCGCAAACGCAATGCACCGATGCGTCTCGAGGTCAACGCTGTTTGCTATCTCCACGAGCGGCGTGACCGCGCCAGCGCTCACGAGTGCGTCCTGGTGCTCGTACTTGGACGCGATGTTTCCGAGCGTGACCGCGCCAAAGAGTCGGTACGTCGCATCGGCCGAGCAGAGGAACGACACGAGCGAGCCCATGTCGCACGCATCGATGAACACTTCGGGGTACGCGCCAATGCAGCCACTGAGCGAGAGATTGCACAGACACGCAAGCACCTCTTGTTGGACGTCCATGTCCTCGGACTTGGTGAGCTGGAGCAGCGCGGGCAGTGCGCCGCGCCGCACGAGCTCTTTTCGAGCAAACTCGTTCACGCAGAGCCCGCGGAGCGCACTCACGGCGCGGTACTGGCACTTGACATCCTGCGACGTGACCATGTGTAGGAGCGAATCGAGACACTGCGCATCGGTTTCGAGGATCGCCATGTGGTTCTCTGGGAACGCGGCAAAGTTCGCAAGCCCAAACGCCGCCGCATTGCGCAGCGTCATGTCTGCGTGGCGCACAAGCGCTGCAAACAATGGGAGCACAGCAGCGTCGATGAGCTGCGTCTGCGTTGCGCGGATGCTCGCCATGTTCGTGAGTGAGTAGAGCGCGTACCGCTGCGTGTCCAAGTCGCCGTTGAGGTTGTTTCCGAGCGCAACGAGGAGCGGCACAACGCCGTCCTGGACGATCTTTGTGATGTTCTCTGAGTTCGTCGAGAGATTGGCGATGCCCATCGCGGCGTACCGCTGGCTCAAGTAGTCTGGCGAGCTCAGTGCTGTCATGAGCGGCGTGAGTCCGCCGCCTGAGACGATCTCGGACGTATATGCGTACTCGGCCGACATGTTCGCGATCGTCCGGAGCGCTTCGCGCTGCACATCGACGCTCTTCGACCGCAAGACGAACTTGATGTGCTGCAGCACGCCGTCTTTGACCATCCGCCCTTGGTTCTCAACGACTTCAGCGAGGTTCGCGAGCACACCACACGCTTGGTGCGCGACTTCATTGTCGCCCGAGTGCACGAGCGAGACGAGCGGTGCGAGTCCGCCGTTCAGGACAATCACGACCTTGTTGTCTTCGCTCAGTGAGAGGTTTCGCAGCGCGGCGCACACTTCGCGCTGCACTTCGACGCTCTCAGATGCTGCAAGGGCAAAGAGCGGCTTGAGCACGCCGAACGACACAGCCTGCGTTCGGTTCTTCGCTTCGATTGCCATGCGCCGGAGCGCAAACGTCGCTTGCAAGTGCGTGTCTTCGTCCGCGTCGTGCATGAGCGCAATGACAGTGCACAAGACGCCGAGCTTTGCGATCATCGTGCTGTTCGCTTCGTTCGCCGCGAGGTTGTTGAGCGCAAACGCCAGCGACCGACGCGTCTCGAGGTCCGTCGACTTGTCGACACTCATGAGCGCAGTCACGGCGCCTTGGTCGAACAAATCTTTGTGGTGCTTTGGATCAACGGCGATGTTCCCGATCGCGAGTGTCCCAAAGCGCTGACAGACTTTGTCTTCCTCTTGCGTGAACGCCGAGATGTACCGCAGCGCGTTGCTCCGAAGGAGCGTGACTTGACTCGCTGGCTTCGCGGCAAAGAGCGCGATGCACCGCGCGACTTGCCGTTTCACCTCCAAGTCGTCAGTCGTTGCTAGCGCGTACAGTGGCGTCAGCACGCCTTCTTCGAGCATCTTCTTGTGCGTGTGCCCTTCGATCATCTCAGCCAAGTTCGAGAGCGCGCACACAGCTTGGCGCTCACGGTACGCGTCGCGACTGCTCGCGAGCGCGATGAGCGGCGGGAGGCACCCTCCGCGTGCCATCGTGATCTTGTTCTCTTCGCTCAGCGACAGGTTACAGAGCGTTGCGGCGACTTCGCGCTGCACTTCAATGCTCTCAGACGACGCAGCGAGGATGAGCGGCTCGAGCGCACCGAGACGCACGACTTGCTGCCGCACCGTTTGACTCACAGAGAGTCCGCGAAGCGCCGCAATAGCTTGGAACTGCACGTTCGGGTCGCCAGGGAACGCTGCCGAGATGATCGGCTTGAGGCAGTGCGCGTCGACGATCGTATCGATGTTCTTTGGATTGCTGCAGAGGTTCCCGAGTGCAAAGATCGCAAACTGCCGGCACTTGACGTCGCGGTGCTTCGAGTAGCCAGCGAGGAGATGGAGTGTCTTGCCCATGAGCTCCGGGTGTGTCACGTGCGAAACGGCGATGTTCGAGAGCACGAGCAAGCAGTACCGGATCACGTCGTTGTCCGCGAGCGAGCGCGGATCGAGCGCTTCTTCAATGCGCGCAATGATCGGTGCGAGCACGCCGCTCGCAACCATCCTTGGTTGGTTCTCGACGTTCGTGCCGAGGTTGCAGAGCGCCATGGCGCCCATGCGCTGACAGTCCACGACTTCGCTTCCAAGCAATTGGATCAGCGGCGGCACGGCGCCTTTGCGCAAGATGACGTCAGCGAAGTCGCAGTTTGCCGCGAGGTTTCCAAGTCCGCGCGCAGCTTCGCGCTGGACAATGATGTTCCCATGGATGAGCGCGTCAACGAGTGGTGGGATTGCGCCGCTGTTCACAATGTGGCTCTGGTTCTCAATGTTCTCGGCGAGGTTCGCGATCGCACAGCACGCCTGGCGCTGGATCCCAACGTCTGGGCTCGTGAGCGCTGTCATGAGCGGAGGCAATCCGCCGCTCTTGCAAATGTCCGACTTGTTCGCATCCGCGAACGAGAGCGTGCAGATTGCTGGGACCACGTCTTGGTGGATCTCGGCGTCTTGCGTGCGCGCAAGGAAGAGCACAGGCTCGAGTCCGCCTTCTTCAGTGATGCGCTTGCGCAAGTCGGCGTTCAGCGCGACTTTGACGAGCGCAAACGCCGCGTACTGTCGCACCTCTTCATCTGGTGCGCTCGAGAGCGAGATGAGGAGCGGGAGCGACCCTTCTTCGACGATCGCGCGGTGGTTCTCGACGCACGACGCCAAGTTCGCGATCGCAAGGATTGAAAACCGCTGGATCTCGAGCTCAACGTCTTCGGAGCGTGCGAGCGACATGAGCGGCTCCATCGCGCCGCTCGTCATCAAGAGCACACGCACGTCTGGATTTGTCGACAGGTTGCAGATCCCGAGCGACCCGACGCGCTGCGACGCCATGTCCGGTGACAGCAAGTACGAGATCAGGAGCTGGTGGCCGCCGTGCTCAATGATCTCGTCATGGTTGCGCTCAAACGCCGAGAGATTCCCAAGCGCTCGCCCAGCTTCGCGCTGCACTTCGACAAACTGCGACCGCATCATTGCAATGAGCGGCTGAACGCCGCCGTCGAGGCAGATCTTCTCTTGGTTCTCTTCGACTTCAGCGAGGTTCGCAAGCGCTGCGCAGCTCTGGCGAGCGAGCTCCATGTCTTCCGACTGCGCGTGCGCAATCAACGGCGGCACGGCGCCGCTCTTGGCGATCTCGTACTTGGTCTCTTCGCTCGTTGAGAGGTTGCAGAGCGCGGCGCAGACTTCGCGGAGGATCTCAATGTCGCTCGACTGGAGCAGCAGCGTGAGCGACTCGAGCCCACCTTCCTGCAAGATCTTGATCTTGGTTGCGTCGTTCACAGCGAGACCGCGAAGTCCCGCGACCGCTTGGTGGTGCACATCCGTGTCTTCAGACGACGTGAGCGTGATGATCGGCTGCAAACCGCCTTCTTCGACCATCCGCGCATGGTTCTGCGGGTTCGACGCAAAGTTCGCGAGCGCGAACGCGACGTAGTACTGACTCAGCGCATCGGCTGTGCTTGCGAGCGAGAAGAGCGCGAGGAGACAGCCAGCTTCCAGGAGCGCAGGGTGGTTCGCTTTCATTGCGGCGAGGTTCGCGATCGCGAGCACCGCATACCGTCGCGCCTCGAGCTCGCGGTCAAACGCCTGTGCGAGGCGAATGAGCGGTCCGATCGTGCCGAGACTCACGATCTGGACCTGGTACGCAGCGGTCGTTGACAGGTTTGCGAGCGCAAGTGCCGCAAAGCGCTGGCACACGTGGTGCTCGAGCACGAGTGCGTTCGCCAGTGGCTGGAGCACGCCTTCTTTCATCAGCGCTGGTTGCACTTCGTCGTTTGCAGTCAAGTTTGCAATGCACCGACACGCCTCGGCGCGCGTGTTCAGGTCTTTCGCAACAGCGAGCGCCATGATCGACGCCAGGCCGTTCTCGCGCAGGAGCTTGTCGTGGAGCTCGTGGAGCTCCATCAAGTTCGCAAGCGTACTACAGGCGCACTCTTCGACCGCTGGGTCGCCAGAGAGCGACATGGAGATGATCGTGAGGAGCGCACGGTCCGAGATCTCAACTTTGTTCTCTGGCGTCGCGGAGAGCGAACAGAACGCCGCGGCGACTTCGCGCAGGATGTCGCTCTCGTCACACCGCGCCATGAGCACGAGCGGGTCGAGGATGCCTTCTTTCACGACCGTGATGCGGTTCTCTGGACTGATGCAGATCCCGCGCAAGCACGCGAGCGACTGGCGCTGCGCACTCACTTCGCTGCAGCACGCGAGCGCGATCAAGCGCGGGATCGCACCTTCGTCGACGATCTGCGGCCGGTACTCGTTGTTCACAGCGAGGTTCGCAAGCGCAAACGCGCAGTAGACGCCAGAGTGGACCATCTCCGGGTCCAGGAGCTTCACGAGCGCTTCGATCGTACTGAGCTTCACGATCTCTTCGTGATTCTCTGGCTCCGCAGCGAGGTTCCCGATCGTCATGGCGACGTACTGCTTCCCGATCATGTCGCTCTCCGTGTCTCGGAGGAACTGCACGAGCGGCGCCAACGCGCCGTCTTCGACGATCTTGATCCGCGCACCAGGGCTCGATGCGACGTTTGCAAAGCAGAGGCACGCAAGACGCAGGGCATCGGCGTCACTCGACTTGAGCACGAGCGTGAGCAGCGCCTTCACGACGCCTTTTGCGACCATCTTCTCGTGCAGCTCGGCGTTCGTGGAGATCTCGGCGAGACTGAACGCGACATCGCGCTGCTCAGTCGGCTTGCGCTCGCGCCGGCCGCGCGCAATCAGCTGCTCCAGGACCTTGGACATGCTGCTGCTTCAGCGCCTGTGGTGCCTCTTGCTTCGACCAACGTGCTGCTCGAGCAACTGGCGAGACTCGTCGAAGAGCCGACTCGTGAGAGGTCGCCACCGACTTCAAACAGCAAATGGCTCGGAAGCGCACCGAACGACACGACAGGTGCGTTTGGGTGGACGTTGACCGCTTTGCGTTCCGCACGAATACGCAGCAGACTGCGACACAGGCAAATCGTTCGCGTCCTTCACGCCAACCACCAGCAGTTGCAGCAGGAGCTGCTTCGTGATCAGGACAGTCTAACTCTTGCCATGCGCACACTCCGTCACTCCTTCCCTCCCTCCCTCACTCACTCACTCACTCACTCTTCCGCTTCGCTCGCACATGGCGCAGACGCCACGTCGACCTCGGGCTCACCAAACTCTTCACACAGTCGCTCGCGGTGGTACTCGCGCGTGCGCGGGATGTTCTTGGCGTACGAGCTCGCTGCCAGCGACTCGATCTGAATCGACACAACGAAGGACGAGGTCAGTCGGGAGCGCATGCGCAGCAAGCGCGTGGCTGCTTGCACGTGACTGGTCATACGCACCTTGGAGCGCAAGAACCCGATCGACGAGTTCGTGATGTGCAAGCGCGCGCCTTGCGAGAGCTCCGTCCTGATTTTTCACACAGAGAAACATAATAGAATCAGAACCAGGTCGATACTCACGCAACTCTTCGGCTCTCTGACGTCACGCACGCTCTCGTACCATTGCGCAGCGTCGCCAGTGGTGCGATACACGGAGTAGTCTTCGATCGTCCCAATCGACTGGAACGACTCGTTCTTTGTGTAGACGTAGAAGATCTACAGTACCATACCCAGTCGGACAGACAAGCGTGAGTCGCATCGCGTGCCATGAGCGACAGCATTGGCGCGTCTCTCTCTCTCTCTCTCTTGTGAACGTACGCGGTTACGCTGATCGAGCAGCGAGTCCTCAATATACTCGACATAGTCGCTCGATGCAAACTGGCGCTTGATGAGGTACGGCGCGTTGTTCCTGTGCGACGCGAAGTCATCGCACGCCACATGCGCGAGGGAGTGAGCGAGTGAGGACGGCGACACTGTCCGCAACGCTTTCGAGACAGGTATTCAGATAGGCAGACGTACTGGAACTGGAGCTTGCGGCGTCGAAAGACAGCGTCGTGCTCGTCAAACCGGTGCTCTTCCATGAGCGTGATCGCCACGAGCTGGGGGCTCGACGGGTCTGGCAGCGGCTCTTTGAACTTGCGGTAGTACACGTGCGCAGTCTGTTGACAGAGCAATCGTGAGTAACGAAGCTCTCCATCGATCGAGCAGCAGCAAGAGACGAGTCAGTCGCACCTGCTCGAGCGTATACGGGAAGACGGTGACCGAGTCGCCAAAGCGCACAGCGTCGGGGTTCTCGCGCAGCGGTAGACGCAAGCGCGGCACAACTGACGCACTGCTGTCGTCGCTCGATGCGTCGTCGACCAACTCGATGCCAAACTGCTCGAGCAAGACAGCAGTTGGCGTTGGAGCCGGAGCTGCGGCACGTCGGTGCGGACGGCGCTGCACACGGCGGCTACTGCTCGCTGCACTGCGTGTGCGTGGCGATGCGAGGTTGAGCCACACAAACTCGCCTGACAGGAGGCGCCATGAGAAGATCTATTGGCAGACAGACGTACGCACGCACACGCGCCACGGTGTGAGTGCCTGCGTGCGTCAGTCTCACTATCGCAGACGCATCACCACGCGGCGTGCAAGACCGAGCACAGTTGATACGTACGCGCGAGCGGATCGCAGCGACAAAGAGGTAGCCGAGTGCGAACCAGAAGAGCGGCGCGAGCGACTTGGCGACTGCGCGCGAGTTCGCCAGCGCGTCTTCGTGCTGCGCCATAACGTCCTGCGCGAGTGGGAGTGCGATGCGCATCGAGACGAACACGAGCGCGGCTGCGAGCGCGACAAAGGCGACGAGCTGGAGTGCGATCATCGTGTACGACAGCGCGGGGACAGACTGCTTGCGACGCGCAGTTGCTGCTGCTGCTGCTGCTACTGCGGAGAGCGGAGGCGCGCCAGTCTGCTGCGCACGCGACACGAGATGCGGTGCAGACACCACACGACGCTGCTGCAGCGGTGACTGCACTGGTGCAGCGTCACTGCGTACAGCGGCAGGAGCAGCAGGTCCACTCACAGGCGCTTGGGCGTCGGCGCGCGGCTCATCGATCGGCATCTTGAAGCTCGGTACGAGCTCGATCACCAGGAGCACGTACCGACGCTTTGCGATAGTGGCGTCCATGCCTTGGAGGCTCTGCCATCCGTTCCTGTCGTGCATGGCGACAGCGTGACACGGTGGTGAGATGGTGGCGTGGCAACGACTCGACTGTGTCAGAGAGCGAAAGTGAGCACGACGCACCATTTGGCTCGCTCCTGTGCGTGTGTCCGCGCACATCACAAGCAGAGACGTCACCAAAGCGCATGTGAGCACCATTGGGTCACTGCAAAATGGTGGACTATGGGAAGCACGCACCACTGGCTGGAAAGCGCCTGTACGCGTCACATCACACACAAACAGACAGCGCGCGCATGCACGCAGCGAGTCGTGAGTGTCATAGCAACGTGCAACAGAGAGAGAGAGAGAATTGGAGACGCACTCGGCTGCGGTTTGGCGCAGTCGCCTTCGGTTGCTTGCTTGAAGAGCGAGTAGAGCTTGATCTTTTGCGGATCCGTGACGCGCACGCGCTGCGCAGCAGCTGCAGCTTTGAGCTCCTCGGCCGCGCGCTCGAACTCGTGCTCGTAGCCGCGCAGCGAGCTCTCCTCTTCACGGCGGCGCTCATCCATGATCGCCGTCGACTGTGGTGAGTCTGCAAGTGCTTGATCCGTGGATAGTGACAAATACAGGAAGTATCATTCCCTTGTTTTTATCGCTATGTGAAATGCGTGCTCCAGTTGATGTCCAAACCAAAAACTCGATGAGCTCGATGAATGTGCACGACGATGCACCAGCGACGACTGAGCTGCGGACGCAGAAGCTCTGCGAGGTGCGCTGCAATGTTGGGATGCTTGCGTACGACTGCGCTGTGTCCGAGAGGTAGACGCGACTCTCTTGTGATCGCTTACCGCTCTGGGCACTGGCTCGGACGATGCACAATGTGCGCTGCCATGGATAGGAGATCAATGGCGTCGCGACCGACATTGCAGTCACGATCTTCAGCGACCGCGTGTTCATTGCCGTGACGCAAGTCGGCACATTCGGTACACTGGTGCGTCGCGCACGGCATGGCGTTCTATCTCGTGCCTGCGTGTGCTAGTGGAGAAGCAGAGGGTGTGCGTGGCCTCACATCCGACTGTGCGTTTGCGAATCCCTCACGTCACATGCAGATCGAAGCGCATCAGAAGGACTCGATCAGCGGCAAGTTCCAGCCAGATATTCACGTGCGCCTCGGTCGACGCGACGACCCGCTGCTGCTCGTCTACGCTCGGCAGTTCCTGGAGCACTTTGGGTACGTCGGGAGCGCTGTCTTGGTCATCGTGCGCTCGCTCAAGCACGCGCACACGCGCTGACGTCTTTGAGTGGATGCGTTGCAGCGCACCGCTCGGACTGCCAGTGCTCGCAGCGCTTGGCTTGAAAGACCGTTCGTCGAGCACGTTTGAAGTTGTGATGCAGCGTGTGAAGACACTCGTGCAGTTGTAGAGAGACTTGAGAGCGACTAGTGCGCTGCACTAGCGCTCCGTGAGCACGTAGTACACAGACGCACGGGCGAGAGCGAGAGCGAGATCGCGAGGCTGCATGTGACCAGGCTCGACCAGCACGACCATGCATGCCCTGTCACAAGTGAGACTCGGCCGCCGCCGCAGTGTCACGAAACCTCGACAGGGAAGACATCAGCTTGGACTTTTGCATACAAACATCAAGTACAAGCGGCAGTGTGCAATTGTGAGCTTGATCCCTTTATTTCACTATCACTGTTTACACCCGTGTGCTCGCGGGAAAACCGCACTTTGTTCTTCTCGGAGTCTTTAGACGCGAGGTCCAGACCGCAGACACAGCTCCGAAGCACTCGCTCGCTCCGCGCGCGACTCGAGTCCCACAGCAGCAACGACAAGGATCACCAGCACTCGCTGCGCGTAGACGTCCAGCAGGTGCGTGCTGTCGCTCGCTCATTGCGCTTTATTCGCATCTCGAACGCAGTCTCGCAGCCGCCGCAGAGCTGCTCCATCCAGTTGGGACCACTCGCTCTGTTCGTACGTATGGATGCTCGATTGACGTGAGACTTTGTGATGCGTCGTTGGCAATGAACGCTTGTGTAGACGAACCATGGACGGCTACGACCACTTGTTCAAGCTCCTGCTGATCGGCGACGCTGGTGTCGGCAAGAGCAGGTGCGCGCGCGCGTGAATGTGTCTTGGGGTGGTGGCTCGTGGCTGCGACTGCGTCAGCTGCTGCTGCATGCGCCAGAGCGACAGCGCGCGAGAGACCTCATGCGATGGCGCTTTCTACAGTATGCTCCTGCGCTTCACAGACGACACGTTTGACGACAACCTCCAGAGCACGATCGGCGTGGACTTCAAGGTCAAGATGATGCAGGTGGACGGCAAGCGCATCAAGATGACGATTTGGGACACAGCAGGGCAAGAGCGCTTCCGCACGCTCACGAGTTCGTACTACAGAGGCGCGCAGGGCATCGTACTCGGTACGCTTCCTACCCGTCGCTTCGTCTTGAGTGAGCAGCGCGAGAGCTGGCAAGTGCCTGCGACGGCATCGAATGGACCGTATGCTAACACTAAGCGTGCTACTGCGGCGTGCTGCAACGGCGACGCTGCTACTGGTGCTGGGCAGTGTACGATGTGGCGCGCCGAGACACGTTTGAGAACTTGGACCTGTGGCTCCAGGAGGTCGAGGTGTATAGCCCTGCCGGCGGCCGCGACGTCGTGAAGCTGCTCGTTGGGAACAAGATCGACAAGGTCGGTCGCAATGCGAGCGGCTGTGTGACCGCGTTGCTGAGTGCAGTTGTATGTGCTCGTGGAGACTCAATTGCGTGTCGATCGATCGGATGCAATGACGCAGGAGCGCGTCGTGAGCCGCCGCGAAGCCGAGGAATGGGCACGATCGAAGGGCATGCTGTTTGTCGAGAGCAGCGCGAAGACGAAGATTGGGATCCAGCAAGTGTTCAACGAGGTCGTGCAAAAGGTATGTGTCTGTCGTAGCTGTGTGGCGCTGACGGTGTGCTCTGGTCAACGCATGCGCGTGTGCGCACGAGTCTCACGTGTGGCACGCTCTCGCATTGCTCGCGGTGTACATGTGTGCGCTCTCTCGTAGATCTTGGAGAACCCGACGCTGCTGAACAACACGCGGCCGACGCGCTCGAACCGCGCTCAGCTTAGCGGGGCCCGGCCAGAAGGCAAAAGTGGTGGCTGCTGTTAGAGGACGTGTGTCGACGTTGGCGCGCGCGACGAACAAGAAGCATGCGCCTTGTGTGGTCGCTACCACCGCTGGGTGGTCGCACGAACGAGCGCAGTGCGCCTGCGCGTGCTTGTGTGTGAGAGCAAGCAACCCAGCAAGCGAGAGAGAGAGAGAGAGAGACTGAAAGGCAGAATCGTTTACATTGCATGCTTGCAATGCTTGCGTCCTGGGCGATTGACTACTGCCCGAGCAGTGACAAGCGCTGGCAAACGAACGCTGGGAAAGAGTGGCGCGATTGTGCTGCGTCTGTGAGCTGGTGCGCTTGCACCATTGCTCGCGTTCGTGCATGGTCTGTCGCCAAGACTGTGAGCGTCGACCCCGTGGCCAGTTGTGCGCTTGCCGCAGCATCCGTATCCGCATCCGCATCAGTGTACTGCTGAGGTCGTCCAGCGCGAAGAGGTCGCAACGACACCCACGCCTTCACCACGCTTACGAACCACTGGCGTCAACTACCCACATAGCAGTCATCGCACGACGATACCAGTGCTCGAACCAACCTTCGCGAGCGATTCCACTCGACTGCGGACAGTGACGTTAGTGTCTAGGATAGGACGTCGACCCACACAAGTAATCCCGAGCGCTGCTAGTCCTGAGACTGGACTGTATCGATGCGCGTCGGATCGCGCGCGCTGTTTGCTTCGACGCGGACTTGAAAGCATGCGTTGCTCGCGTTGAGAGCAGCGCATGCGAGCTCCTTCCTTCTGTGGATTGACACCCAGTCGCGATTGGAAGACAACAACCGGTTCCGCCAGCTCAGCTGAGCTCAATGGTGGATACGAACCGGTGGTGTCGTGGAGACGACAAGGAGCGAAGAGCGAGCGAGTGGGCTAACGAGTGCGTGAGCGAGACCGACTCGAGCGATGTCTTGCACAGGTTTGACGAACTCAGAGAGAGAGAGGAGGGAGTTTGCCGCCGAAGCTTGAGGCCCACAGAGGGAGCGCCGGCGTCTTCAGAGCGTCCTGGCGACGCGGACCTGGCGACGCGGTGCCTTGCGAGGCGAGCTGCACACACATTTGTTCAGCGCCGAGCGGACGCGCGTTCTTATTCGCGAGAGGCATTTCGTTGGGTAGAGAGCGGCTGCCGACAGCTGCGAGCTGGCCAGGAGCTCCGGTGCGCGAGCTGGCCTCTTGGTCTCGTGGTCGGGACAGCTCTGGCGCTTTCACGGCCTCGTCGCTCTTGCCTCTTGCCTCTTGCCTCTCGAGACCGAGGCGCTTTCTCGCGAGCCTCTCGATCGAGTCGCGCAAGTGTGGGTTGCCTAATGCACGTGCACGTCGAACAGTAGTGAGCGAGTGTGCGCCGTGGTGGTGGTTTGCGCTCAGAGCGTGACCGACGTCTTTGCGGTGGTGGGTCCGGCTAGCACAGCAGCAGCAACGATGCTCTCGTTGCTCAATGCGCAACGGACTGACTCACACGCGCGCGACGGCACCAGGACGCGGGAATCGCTTGAGCGAGCGAGCGAAGTCGAGCGAGCGAGCGAAGTCGAGCGAAGTCGAGCAATAGAAAGTGCACCGCGGTCGGCTCTTCTGAGCCTGCGGACGCGCTTGCTCGTGTCGAAGGGATCTTCAAGAGCCGCATTGCCACCTCTTAGGGCGTGTGTGTGTGTGTGAGAGCACACTTGGACGAACTCCATTGAGTTTTGTCACTTGCTGGAGTGGCCTTCGCGCGAGCTCAACCGCAGCTACAAGCTGGATTCACAGAGGTGTCCACCATGTCGACAGCAGCGCATGCATGCGTGCGTCTCTTGAGTGATCGACATCACTAGCACTCGCGCCGTGCTGAGCTCGCTCGGTGTAAGGTGTGCGCGCGCCTCCAGGAGCGAAACTTGTCGAGCATCGTTTTGCTGCGCTTGTTGCAATTGCAAATTGCGCACTCCGCATACATACTCGAAGTGCATCATCCATGCGTGTCCATTGCAACCCACAAACAGCTGGCGCTACTGTACGTGCGCCACATCAGCAACCTGCGCAACAACTCGACGAACACACGGCGGACTGAGTGGCGGTCCCGCCGCGAACATCTCGAGCAGCGAGCGAAGAAGCGCGCCGCAGAGCGAGCGACCACAGCGCAGCGAGCGCGACGACAACAACAAGCAGCAGCGGCAGCGGCAGCGACGTCCTGTCTTCGAGAGCAAGTGCTAGAAGAGCACCACGCAACCAACTGAATTCTTTCTACGAGAATATCGAAAGAACGCGACATCGGCAGATCGGCAGTTGAAAGAGGTGAAAGGCAAGACACGCACGCGGACAAGAGCGCGATGCCAGGTGCCGCCTCGCGACGAGCGAGCGAGCAGCAGCGCGGCACTCGAGCTTCGTCGTCTGCTGTGGCAGCGGTGCCGTCGCCGCCAACTGCAGCAGCTGCCACTGCGACCACGACGACCACGACGACCACGTCTGCTGTCGCCGCCGCAGCACCTGCTGCCATGGCGTCCACAGCGACGATCGCCACTGCGACCACCACGACCACGACCATCACAACGCGCGCGGCGTCAACGTCGCTGAGCTCGCGCGGCGGCTGCAAGCTCCCGCTCGCAAAGCTCCCGAGCGAGACGCTCGCGCAGCAGCAGTGCCAGGAGCAGTACGGCCGCTTCCATCGCCTCTTTGACGAAGCGAATGCGCCCGTCATTGGGCTCTCGCCCGACGGACTCGTCACGCTCTGGAACAAGAAGATGATGACAATCACGAGCGTCACGCCGAGCGACGCGATCGGGAAGCCGTTCCAGGACTTCATCTTCGAAGCCACGGCGTGGTCTGCAAACGAGATGATCGACGTCGTGCTCAAGAACCCGAGCAAGACTGTGCGCGACGTGTGCATTCCGCTCAAGACCGCGGCCGCGGGCCGGAACGTCCAGGTCTTGACCAACTTCAGCGCCGACATGGACGACGACGGCCACGTCCTTGGACTCCTCGCAATCGGTCAGGACGTGACCGAGTGGCGCGTGCATGAGAAGCAGTACGCGCGCGTAATCATGCAAGCGAACGCGCCGATCATTGAGCTCGACCACGAAGGGCAGATCACCGTCTGGAACGCCAAAGCGGCGTCGCTCACGGGCTACACGCTCGAAGCCGTCATGGGCGTCCCGCTGCTCGACCTCGTGTACGACGACGCCAAGGCGCTCGTTGCGGACGCGATCAAACAGACGCTCACAACCGGTGTCCCAGGTCGCGACTTTGAGCTCCCGCTCGTGACGTCCACTGGCGCACGCGTCGAGATCATGCTCTGCCTGACGCCGCAGATCGGCGACTCTGGCTCGGTCACTGGCGTCGTTGCGATCGGTCAGGACGTGACCGAGCGCAACGCAAAGGAGATGGAGTACCAGACGCTCATTGACTCGGCGAACGCGCCGATCTTTGGCGTCGACACGGAAGGACGGATCGTGATCTTCAACAAGAAAGCCGCTGCGATCAGCGAGTACAAGCCCGAAGAGGTCATGGGCGCCGACCTCGTGTCGTTCCTCATCTCTGAGGACTACCAGACTGCGGTCGCCGCAGTGTTCCAGAAAGCGTTCCAAGGCGTCGAGACAGCGAACTTTGAGTTCCCACTCATCACCAAGAGTGGTCGACGGCTCGAGATCTTGCTGAACGCCACGCCGCGCTATGACCACTTGGGGCAGATCTCCGGTGTCGTTGGCATCGGGCAGGACATCACGGAGCGCATTGTCCAGGAGCAAGAGCACAGTCGCCTCATTGACACGGCAAACGCGCCAATCTTTGGTGTTGACAAGGACTACCGCGTGACGATCTGGAACAAGAAGGCGGCGACGATCACCGAGTACACGAACGACGACGCGATTGGCGAAGAGCTCGTCAAGTACATCCACGATGAGTTCCGGAGCGCTGTCGTGCAAGTGCTGTCAAAGGCGCTTGAAGGCACGGAGACGGCGAACTTTGAGTTCCCGCTCATCACCAAGAGCGGTCGACGGCTCGAGATTTTGCTGAACGCCACGCCTCGGTACGACCACGGTGGGAACATCACCGGCGTCGTTGGCATTGGACAAGACGTGACCGACCGCCGCGCACAGGAGCAAGAGTACATTCGGCTGATCGACACTGCGAACGCGCCGATCTTTGGCGTCGACATTGAAGGCCGCGTGAACATCTGGAACCGCAAGGCTGTGCAGATCACGGAGTACTCGGCGCTCGATGTGATTGGGGCGAACCTCGTTGACGAGTTCATTCCGCAGGACTACAAGATCGGCGTGCGGAACGTGCTCTCGAAAGCACTCGAAGGGAACGAGACGGCGAACTTTGAGTTCCCACTCATCACGAACACTGGCCGGCGCATTGAGATCTTGCTGAATGCGACGCCGCGGTACGATGAGAAGGGCGAGATCATCGGCGTCGTCGGCATTGGTCAAGACATCACGATCCGCATTGCGCAAGAGCAAGAGTACAGCCGCTTGATCGACACTGCGAACGCGCCGATCTTTGGTGTCGGCATGGACGGGCTCGTGAACATCTGGAACAAGAAAGCGGCCGAGATCACGCAGTACCCGACGCAGTTTGTGATCGGGAAGGACTTGGTCGAGGAGTTCATCTCCGAAGAGTACCGCAGCCCAGTCGGGCTCGTGCTGTCGCAAGCGCTCAACGGCATGCAGACGGCGAACTTCAACTTCCCGCTCATCACAAAAGCCGGTCGGCGCGTCGAGATCCTCTTGAACGCCACGCCGCGGTACAACGAACTCGGTGAGATCGTCGGCGTCGTGGGCATCGGACAAGACATCACGGACCGCATTGCGCAAGAGCAGGAGTACGCGCGCTTGATCGATACCGCCAACGCGCCGATCTTTGGCGTGGACGTGAACGGGTGTGTGAACATCTGGAACAAGAAAGCGGCGGAGATCACGCAGTACACGCCGTCGGACGTGATGGGCGAGAACCTCGTGGAGAAGTTCATCACGAAAGACTACAAAGAGGCAGTCGGCTTTGTGCTTTCGAAGGCGCTCGACGGCACGGAGACGGCGAACTTCGAGTTCCCGCTGATCACGAAGGCGGGTCGGCGCGTCGAGATCCTCTTGAACGCCACGCCGCGGTTCAACGAGCACGCAAAGGTGATCGGCATGGTCGGCATTGGCCAGGACATCACGGATCGTATCGCCCAGGAGCAAGAGTACGCCCGTTTGATTGAGAAAGCGAACGCGCCGATCTTTGGCGTGGACGTGAACGGCTGCGTGACGATCTGGAACCGCAAGACCGCGGACATTACCAAGTACACAAAGGCCGAAGTGCTCGGGAAGAACCTCGTGAACAACTTCCTCGCTGACGAGTACCGCGAAGAAGTCGCGAGCGTGCTCTCGAAGGCGCTGAATGGCGACGAGACGACGAACTCGGAGGTCGGACTGCTCACGCGCACGGAGCGAAACGTGAACATCTTGCTGAACTGGACGGCGCGGTTCGACCAGCACGGGAAGATCGTCGGTGTCGTCGGCATTGGTCAGGACTTGACCGATCGCATTGCGCAGGACCAAGAGTACACGCGGCTCATTGACACTGCGAACGCGCCGATCTTTGGCGTCGACTCGAACCTCTGCGTGAACATCTGGAACAAGAAAGCGGCGCAGATCACGCAGTACTCGACCGCCGAGGTCATGGGCGAGAACCTCGTCGAGACGTTCATCTCGCCCGAGTTCCGCCCAGTTGTCGCCGACGTCTTCTCGAAAGCGCTCCAGGGCATCCAGACCGCGAACTTTGAGTTCCCACTCATCACGCGACCGGGTACGAAGATCGAGATCTTGCTGAACGCAACGCCGCGGAACGACCTCCATGGCAACATCGTCGGCGTCGTCGGCATTGGGCAGGACATCACCGACCGCATTGCGCAAGAGTACGAGTACTTTCGGCTGATCGATACGGCGAACGCGCCGATCTTTGGCGTCGACACGTACGGCTGCATCAACGAGTGGAACCAGAAGATCGAAGAGATCACGGGGTACCACAAAGCCGCGGTCACTGGTTTGAACCTCGTCGACGCGTTCATTGTGCCCGAGTCGCGGTTCCAAGTCAAGAGTCTGCTCAACCAAGCGCTCATTGGCATTGACGTCGGCGAGATGGAGCTGCCGATGACAACCAAGTCGAATCTCCCGCTTCTTCTGCTCGTGAACGCGTCGAGCAAGAAAGACATGCACGGCAACATCCGCGGCGTCATTGGCGTCGGCCAGGACTACACGGCAAAGAAGCACATGGAGGCAGCGAAGGTGAACTTCTTGGCGTCGTTCAGCCACGAGCTGCGCACGCCACTGAACGGCGTGCTCGGGATGCTCGAGCTCTTGCGCGAGCAAAAGCTCGACAAGATCCCAGAGCGGTACGTCCACATGGCGTACGTCTCCGGCTCGCTCTTGCTCAACTTGATCAACGACATCCTCGACCTGTCGAAGATCGAAGCGGGGCACATGGAGATCTCGTCCGAGCCGTTCAAGATGGAGGACCTGCTCGACTACTCGATCGAGATCTTCAAGTTCAAAGCGCGCGAGAAGAACATCCGGCTGTCGATGCAGTGCGCACCATCAGTGCCCAAGTTTGTGATCGGCGACGTCGTGCGACTACGTCAAGTGCTGCTCAACTTGCTCTCGAACGCGATCAAGTTCACGCTCGAAGGCTCGATCACGATCAAGTGCAGCGCGGTGCCGGCGCCAGACATCCCAAAGACGCACATCAAGCTGCTGTTCCAGGTCACGGACACGGGCATTGGCATGGACGAGGAGGAAAAGTCGCGGCTGTTCTCGCTCTTCACGAAGCTCGAGCGCACACGCAAGAACAACCCAACGGGCTCGGGACTTGGGCTTGCGATCTGCAAGCAGCTCGTTGAACTCATGGAAGGCTCGATCGATGTCGACAGTGCGCTCGGTGAAGGCTCGGAGTTCTACTTCACTGTGATCGTGCGACGCATGGAGGAAGATGCGCTCGGTGAGCCGCAGAAGTACCCGAGCATCCTCCACTTGGCGAGCGACGACCTCAACAGCCGGAACGACTCGATCCCCAAGCACGCGCGCATTCTCGTCGTCGAAGACAACGAGTTCAACTGGGAGGTCGTCAAGTGCTTCTGCATGGAGGACAACCACTTGCTCCAGTGGGAGACGAACGGCCGCGACGCGTTCCTCGCGTACAAAGAGCATCACGAGCTCTACGACATGGTGCTCATGGACTGCGAGATGCCGATCATGAACGGCTACACGGCGACGCAGAGCATCCGCGCGTTCGAGAAAGAGATGAGGATCCCACGCATTCCGATCGTCGGCCTCACAGCGTATGCCATGAGCGGCGACCGGAAGAAGTGCCTCGACGCCGGCATGGACGAAGTGATCGTGAAGCCGATCTCGAAGCCGACGCTCCGCATTGCGATCAAGCAGTGGATGCACGTGCGGTACCTCGGGCACAAAGCCACGAGCCGCGAGCCGAGTCTGTACTCGGACGACGGCACGGACACTGGCGCAGCGAACTTGGTCCCAGCGTCGACGCACAACGAAGCGCTTGACTTGACGCGCGCGATCGCAGACTTGGAGCTCGAGGACCCGATGATGCTGAGCCACAACACTGGCGGCTTGCACCTCGCAAACACCGATGCGATCTTCACGTCGCTCTCGACGCTGAGCGAAGGCTTGAGCGTCGAGTCGAGTCTCTCCGACACGCTCGGGAACAGCTTGGAGGACCGCGACCTCCTTGCGAACGCGTCGAATCGCACGTCGCTCTCGGTCGGGAACAACTCGTTCTACCTCGACGCTGTGAGTGAGCTCAACACCATCGCTGCGCTCTCGCACCGCAAGTCGTCGGAGTACGCGCCGGAGCTCGAGTACGAAGACAAGGACGACGGCACAGCGTACGCAACTGCGAACGCCTACGACGACGGCACTGCATACGCAACTGCAAACGCCTACGACGACGACAGCAACACCGCCACCGCTGCTGCTACGAACGGCCACGACCATGACGACGACGACAGTCACATGGACGCGGCGAATATGGTGACGTCGAGTCCGAGCTCGCTCACTTCGACAGCAGTACCAGAGGACATTGCGATCCCCGATGGCGACCCAGTGGACTACGCGCAAGGCGTGGAGCAGTGTGGCGGGAACGAGAACCTCTTCTTCAGCTTCCTCCAGAAGTACGCCATGGTCTGCGACGAGTACATGCGCCGCATCGAAACGGCGTACGTGAACCGCGACTACGTCGTGCTGCGGCGCGAGAGCCACTCGCTCAAGGGCTCGTCGGCGTACGTCGCTGCAATGCGCGTGTCAAAGGCGGCGTTCCGCGTGCAACTCGCAACCGAGCGCGTCATGGACATGGACGACCCGCGCACGGAGGAGCTCTCGTCGCTCTCGAATGCATTCGAGCTCCTGAAGAAAGAGAACCGCCTCGTGATCGGCTACCTCCGGCGCAACTTCTCGTTCCACCAGGTCGCGAACAAAGCGAACGCGAGCACGAAGATCAAGGGCAAGGGCAAGTCGAGCGACGACCAGAACGCGTGCGCAATCATGTAGCACGCAGCGAGACACGTAACTTATGTATTGGAGCTCGTCTCCGTCGCGTTGCTATCTCTCGCTCACTCACGCTGTCGCACGTGCCATCACGCGAGTGCAGAGGCGAGCGGTTGGGCGAGAGAAGAGAAAGCGCGCGCGCGCGCGAGCCTTCATGTGTAGAGTGTGCGCAGCAGCAGCAGCACCGCGTCCCGTGTATCCATATAGCGCACTAGCTGACTCCGGTTGTCGAGTGCGCTCTTCTGTTTGGACTGGCCGTCATCACCTCTGTCTCACTTGGCTTGCTGCGTCTGCGACTTCAGGTCGTCAAAGTACAGCTCCTGGATGTCCTGGAGCAGGTCGTTCATCGCGGACTGGAACTTGGTGTACACGAGGCGTCGGTGCGCACCGATCTGATCGGCAAAGCGCGCGAGCTTGCTGCAAGTGCAAGAGAGACAGACAAGCAAGCGAAGGTAAGACGTCGTAAGACGTCGTAAGACCACCTCGTACGGCGTGCGGATGGCAAGAGGACACGAGTGGTAGTTGGCAGCTACGTACGCGCGCTGCATGGTCGGGAGCTTCTGGATCCACGCGACGATGTCGTTGAGCGAGTAGCTATGCTCAGTGATGAGCTCCTTCGCGTCTTTCATGCAGTACTCGGCCACGCGCTGGACGATCTCATCCACTTCGAGCTGCTCCTTTGATCCGTCGTCGTCGCTCGCAAGCGGACTCGCAGCACTGCCACTGCCGTGGTCTTTTGCACCAGATGTGCTCGCGCTCCAGTCGACCGAGTCGTCCGGAGCAGGAGCTGACGCCGTTGCCTGGCGCTCGCAGTGCTTGACAAAGTCGTGGGTGAGCAGTTGCTTGACGCTCCAGCGCTCGGCTTGGTCTTTCTGCAAGCACTTGTCGAGGAAGTCGCAGAAGAGCGCCGAGAACTCGCCTTCAGGGAGACGCGGTGGCTGCCGGCACATGCATAGTGCGTGAGCTCACAGACACGCTTGCCATCCGAGCAGGATCAGCCAGTCACACGACACGCGCGCAGTCGTACCGGCTCGTTGCGGATCATATGGAGCAGTTCCCAGTACCCGCCCTTGGACGAGTACGGGGACTTGCCGAGCGCACACGTCATGATCGAGAGTCCAAAGGACCAGACGTCCGACTTGTATGAATACTCCTGCCATTGTGTGTGCGTGTGAACCATAGGAGATGCAGCACATGAGCAACGCCAGACGATCCAGTGCGAGCCAGCTCTCTCCACACGCACGAGAGAGAGAGAGACGGGGTATAGGTCGCCTGCCTACCTCGCTCGCAATGCGCTCGGGGGACATGTACGTGAGCGTGCCGACAAACGTCGTGGCTTTCGCCATCGAGTTCTCCATCTCGCGCACGATGCCAAAGTCCGAGACCTTGACGTCGCCAAAGTGGTTGATGAGCAAGTTCCCGGGCTTGATGTCACGATGGAGCTGGTGCGTGCTGTGGAGGAACTGCAAACCCTTGAGCACGCGGTACGAGATGTTTGCGAGCACGCTCTCGGACGTGCATCCGCCTGTGTCGACAATGTCCTGGAGCGACCCGCCGTCCATGTACTCGACGACGATCGACACGTTGCCTTCGTTTGGGTTCATGAACGCGTCGTAGAGACACACGATCTCCGGACATGCGACGGTACGGCGCTCAGCTGCGTCGTCTGAGAGCGTCGAGAGGTTGTTGTACAGCGCCTTGAGCTCAGCGATGAGCTGGTGGCGCTTCTCATTCTCAAACACTGGGATCACTTTCACGGCCACGAGCAAGAGCGACGGCACATGCAGCGCTTTGTGCACGACGCCGCTTGCGCCGCGACCGAGCACACCGAGTTTCACGAGGTGCTTCTTTGCATTCGACGGCTGCTGCGAACCGCCTGGTAGACGATCCGGTGACCGCGTGATGCCACTCTGTTTGATCTGGAAGCCGACGGCGTCAAACGTCCCAGACGCCGAGAGATCGAACGACTTGTCAACGCGCTCAGTGCTCTCGTGCAGATCGAGCTGAAAGTTTGCGCCGAGCCCTTGGACAAAGTTCCGGCTGATGCCGCGCTTGCCAGTCGACGACGCGGATGTCGGCGACGACGTCGAGATCGGTCGAAGTGTTGGACTCTGCGTCGGCTGGCGTCCCGGTGCGCCAGCGCCGCGGTCGAATGCGTCGTCGTGCGCTGGCAACTCGCTGATCTCAAGCTTGATCTTTGAGCGCGCACTGCCATCCAGTCGTGTATGATCAGGGGGCGTCCGACGAATGCCAACACGGTTGCGATAGTCACCGAACGCACCTCGCCTTCTTCTCTGGCTTTTTGAGCTTCTCGTCGCGCTCGTCGTCGTCGCCGCGAGCTGCTTTGCTTCCGTCAGTGTCAATGCGAAGCGACCGAATGCGCCGGATCTCGTTCGCTAGGGACTGGACGCTCCGGACTTTGTGCAGCGACTGCATCGTCGCCTCTTTGCTCTCAGCGCGTGCAAACGCACGTGGCGCGTTCGCCGAGTGCTTGTCTGGCGGCGGCGGCACTTTCTTCGCGGGCTGCTCGCTCGCACTCGCGACTCCTTTTGCGCCAGGCGGCGACACTGACGTCACTGCGGTTGTCGATGGCGCAGACGACGACGCCGGCGTCCGGACTTTGTCAAGGATCTTCGGTCGCACCTCTGGCTGCTTGAGCTTGGACTCTTTCAAGACGCCATATCCAGTACTAGGTGGACGACTGAGCGTTGCTGCCTTTGCATCCGCGTCTTCACAGTGGCTAGCTCTGATGACGCGCAAGTTCACACAGCAGCCGCATGGGCAAAGGGTGAGTGCACACGCACGAAGCGA